>JAWLRI010000166.1:3017-27154 GCA_034781795.1 Crypturellus tataupa
TTTGAAGGTCTCCAGAGAAGGAGACTGCACAGCCTCTCTGGGCAGCCTGTGCCAGGGCTCTGTCACCCTCACAGGAAGGACGCTCTTCCTCAAGAGCATGTTCCCTGGAGAACATGTTCCCTTACTGTTATACTAGTTCCTGGTGGTATAAAAGGATATCACCAAAATAAGGTTTGTCACTGTGTTACAGTTCAATATCTTTTCCAAAGGAAAGGCACTTGCATTTTCTGGAGAAATGGTAGTAGACGTTAGTCAGTAGAGAAAAGAAAAATCAGAAGAAATACTGAAAGACTGGCAAGGCCAATCTTGAAATCAGGAAAGCTCTTGAGAGTAATCTTGAAGCAATTAAATATAAGGGAATCAAAGAGATTTTTAAACAATTATTATTGTTGTTATTATTACTACCAAAGGTATCTAACAGTGATAACTTGTTAATGACTACAAACTGCTCACACAGATTGCATTTGGTCCACCAGACTTATACTAGAAATACGGGAGATAAAATGCTTCCTCTATGCAAATGCTGGCTGCACAGCTCACCTCTTCCTCCCTGCCTCTTCTAGTGACACTGTGTGTCCTCTTTTTTGCAGACAGACTGTGTCTTCATGATAAAGACAGATGGGAAGTGGAGGGATGATAGCTGTGACAACGAGAGAGGCTATATATGCCAAATGAATTCACGTGAGTTCCTGAGTCAAATGAGCATCTCAGTTAAATAAGATGACACAAAACACCTTGAAAACAAATATGTTCCTTCTTATCTTTTCTTGAAGCTCATTCTGAGTCTTTCTGGCTTTCAGAAGTCCACCAAACGTCAGGCAAGACAATTTTACAAGTACAGTTTGTCCCACAGCGCTTACTAGAGATGAATCATTATCTTAATTGGGTTTTGTGTCTAAATCATGAATAATGCTAGACAACAGTAAGTGGAAACAGATTTCTTCTCAGTGGAATAGGAGGCTTTTTGCATTCTCTTTAAGTGCATTATAAAACCATGTTCTTAGAGGGATCTCCCCTGGCTATCTCAGAACACAGTAGATAATCCTTTCCTAACCCTCATCCTGTATATCTTATTATGTCTATTAAAATGTACTGTGTCGGGGCTATTTCTTCACTGTTGAAGAATACTGAGTTTTTTTGCAGCCAAATGAGTAATGAATGTTGACTCTTCTGCTGTAAAACTCTCATTATGCAAATCCCTGCAGCCCAGCAGTAGAATAGCAGTAGCACAGGCAAAGCCCAGATAATGAAGCAGTACTTCCATGCCTTTCTCATGCCATTAGGAAAGACAACCTGTCCCCTTCATTTAATCAGCTTGTACAGCCTGCTTGCTTTCAACATAGCTAACTTGCTTGTAAGAAACTCACTCTCCCTGTGCAGTAAACACAGGGTTTTAGAAGAGCAGTTGCATCTTGATTCCCAGCTACTGCTGTTTTGATACATGGCTGATCCCAAGGATGAAAACAGATGCTCAAACGTGTGAAGAACAGTCTGATGGCCTTGCAGACAGGCTAATGAGGCAAGCAGTAGTTGGTAATCATCTAATACCAGGTATCAAAAGCTCAAGGTGTGATAATATAATATATGAGTAAATACTCTAATACCGTAGCTCAATGTCCACTCTGCCATTGATCTGAAATAGGAGCATAATCAGGTAATCAGATTTAGACAAAATATATGAAAGCACAGGGGATCAAATCTCCCCTAAGTAAGTAAGTAAGATATTTGTAGCAATCGGGTATCTAGCAACTACACTTCAGAGGTAGCTAGCATTTCAGTCTGCTTTCTATATTAGCAAATATTGTTCATGCTTTGTAACAAGGATTTGTTCATTAAAAAGTTGCTCATGAGCTTAAATAAGTTTTTTACTTACTGTTAATATTGTTCTTTTTATTATTTTAAGAGCCTCTGTGTTAGAGATCGATGTGTGATAAATTCCTGTGTTCAATTTTCTCTCCATAGTTACTACACAATCTGAATCAACAACAACAAATGCATCCCCTGAAGTTGCCCGTTATGGTGACAGTAGCTATTCAATCATCTCATCTGAAATGCAATGGCAAGAGGCCAGGAAAAACTGTCAAGACAAATCTGCAGAGCTTGCCAGCATTTTAGATGCCTATAGCCATTCATTCCTGTGGGTCCGGATACTTAAATATGGAAAACCTGTATGGATCGGTCTTAACAGCAATGTGGTAAGAGCGATGAATAGATGGAGGTTGGGGTGCTTGGTGAGCTCTCCCGCTCTTTAGCACTGTGTTGGTTGTCACAGTCATGTCGGTGATGTAGGTTGGTGATCTTCTGGATGGATTTGCTGTGTACATGCATGGATTTCTAGTATTCCTGATAGAGTTGCTCAAAGACTACACACACCAAATGGAGTGGAAAGAGAGACATGTCATGCTGGGAAGCAATACATGGAAACAGAAACCTACAGAAATAGTAAATAAAATAAAGGTGCTGTCTGGGATTCAAAAGACAGGATGTGCAGCTGTTACTGTGTCACCATAGATATAGCAGAGTTAAACTTTGGCTATTATAAATATTATAAATATTATTATATTAATAAAAATGTGCATAAAAGAGATATTTTGTAGATGATTTTGAGTTTTTAATATCAAAATATCCTTACTCACCAACTTACTGCCTTACTCCAAACAAAGCAGAACAAAGAGGTTGAATTCCATATCACTGCTTCTTTTGATTCTGGAGTCACTGAAAGATCTAAAATGGACTCATCTGAAAGTCCTACAATATTTTGGCATAATATTAGGCTGTGCTACTTCCAAATCCTCCCCTACTCATACCTAGTGCACTGTTGAACACTATTCATACATAGTTCTTATGTAATTCATACATTCAGCATACAGTGATATTGCTTAGTACAGCAAATGGTATTTAAAAAAATACAACAGTATAGCTTTTTTGATGAAAAACTTGGATAAAGATAGGACATTTACAGGACATCTATGTGTCAATGCTTTTTATGTAACAATCTCTGTTACCAGAACATATTTCTTTTTCAGAGTGGGAGCTATTATAAGTGGACTGACAACTGGAAAACTAGGTACACTAACTGGGCAGCGGGAGAGCCAAAGCAGAAAGATGCTTGTGTCTATCTAGATCTTGATGGCACCTGGAAAACAGCGTCTTGCAATGAAAGTTACTTTTCAGTTTGTAAAACATCAGATGGTAAGCAAATAAATTTAATGATTTTAAAAGCACATTACTAATTCCTTTAGTCAGCTTAGTCCTAGGGACTTTGCTATGGCTTGTGCTAAAACTTTCGGAAGAGTATGCTTCAGGCTACTGTCTACTTCCCTGCAAAATTTGTTTTTCTGCTATTGGATGCTACATGAATGTCAAGGCACATGAAAGCCTCTCGTAATACAGGCATAGTTACACACACTTCACAGTAGCCATGTGTACTAGATGAAGCTCTGTTTTGAAGGTCTTTTGCTCTTAAGCAAGATAAGTGAGCAAAATCACACTTGAGATGGTGTGCAAGTAAGTGATGGGAACAGGCATTGACTCCCTGGACAGCAACAGCTTCATAAGGTCTCACACAGGTGTCATCAACAGCCAGAATACTGGCACAAGGATTACTTTTCCTTAAGTTATTGTCAGATTGGTTAATTAGGTGTTGCAGGGCATGATCTGTTCCACTGCTTTGGGAAATGTGGTTGGAGAAATGAGATGTTGCATGGCCTGATTGTCTGTCTGTCTCTGTACTGTCTCAGCTGAGGGCTTGTTAAAGCTGAGTATAGTTAAAGCTAAGTGAAAGAAATTCCTACGTGTGTGTTTGTATGTACATATGCATGCATGTGCATTCTAGCTCCAGCTAGTCATTAAAAAATACCAATATCAAACCATATGACTTAAGTTATAGTCCCTACTGATCCTGCTCAACTTCCTGGAGACTGTCCTGAAGGAGATGATCTCCAAGCTTGGATTCCTTACCATGGCCACTGCTACTACATTGAATCGTCAGCTAGGACAAGTTGGGCCTTGGCTTCCCTGGAATGTGCCCACTTAGGTGAGAGGCATTTTATTGACTGACAAGATTTATATAAAGTTCTATATAAAAGATATATAAAGATGTAGAAAGGTTAAAAACGAAAAAGAAAAAAAAAAAAAAAAAGGATACTTCAATTACCTAAAAAGCTATTTTAAAATTGGATGCAATGAAAGTAAACTGGCATAGGTGGCTTTATGCAACATTCTCTCTTCCTCAAAACAGAAGGGCAGCTGTGTGAAGACAAGGGCTGTGACCACAAAAAGACCAGAGGCTCCATGTCCGCTGTGGCAGGGCAACCTGCGGCGGTGGGTTGGGAGTCATTGCCACCTAGCAGCTGCAGGGCTATTTCCTTGATGAGAAGAGGTGGCGAGACAGGCAGAGAAGTGCTTGCTAATGCTTTCTTGCTAATGCCTTACAGATGCTACCCTGGCTTCAGTAGAAAATGAGGAAGAATCTGACTTTCTGACCCATACAATTCAACCTCTTGGAAGCAAAGTAGGAGGTTTCTGGATAGGACTTTACAGAAACGTCGCTGGTAATGTCTTACCTTCAATACTTACTTTAAAACACTTTCATAAGATAATTAAGGATAACTTTAACTCTATCTACAAAAAGATACCAAAAGCATCTATTTTTATTTTATTTTAAGGAGTAACAGTAATACATGTAGACAATAGGATGGGGCTTGCTATCCATTATGATAACCTTATGTTGGAAGTCACCTGAGTTAGCAGATAATTTACACTAACAGTATGAAGTGAACTTCATGATGCTTTTGTCTCAAGGCAACTTCATTGAATGCTTTGGGATAAAGTAATGACTTTATGATTCAGCTATGATTCAGAAGGAAAAGAAACATGTTGTCTTTTTGACACAATCTTCACGTATTAGTCACCAGACTAGTTCTGAGTTGTGCCTAACTCAGGATGTCTCTGCCAGGTTGGTAATTCCAGGTCTTCCATCATGAAAAATATAGATAGTTTAAGAAGATAGTTTCCCATAATTGGCCTGAATTCTCTGGCCGAGCTCCAGATAAACTTTCTCACCATCACCTCGGAAATGTTAAAACTGCAAACCTAGAACGTGAGATAAATTCAATCCAATAAAGTCTAAGGGTGAAAATTGTCACAATAATTGTTGGAAGTTGTCTCTGTCTCCATGAAGAAAGCTGAGATGCTGTGAGGCTCAAAAAATGTCTGTGTGTACCTTCCTGTAACAACATTTGCTTGATATGGCAATTTAATCTTTCCTTGAACAGCTCTGGCCTGTCTCTCCTGAGACAGCTAAACAAGTGAAATAACTATCAAAATTTGGATGAATCAAGGATCTTCTTTAATATCTAGTTAATAACTACATAATAACGATTAAAAAAAAAAAACACTCCTTTTTGCTCCTATTCTCTCTCTATCTCTGTCTCTCTCTGTCTACATATATATGTAATCATATGGCGAGGTGATCTATGATCTCCTTCTAGTGGTGGCCAGTGGCTGTGTGTCTGTGTAGATCCTGGATCCAGCATCACAGGGATTGTTTAAAGCACCAAATGGAACCTGTCTGTGTATCCATAATTTCCTGTCTAAGGGCTATACTGGAAAACTGCTCATTTAGCCCAGCCTCACTCTAATACAGGGTGTTGCATACGCTTATATTACAGCTTTTCTTCAATGTAATGGAACCCTTTAGGGCATTTCATAAGGATTTACAGTGCTTTTGGTGAACTAATGATAGCCATATGGGTGCTCTAAGTGGAGTGATTCCTGGACTTTCTTTAATTAGTAAGTGCTATTGCAAAAATCAAGGGTGCTGTTACAAACATCAAGGATCGGATCAATAGCAAATAAATATTTCCAAGCAAGTTTTGTCTGGATACAATTACAAAACAAACTTGAAACAGATTTCTAGAAGGAATACATGAGGAAAAATAGTTATTTTACTGTTACAAAGTTTTTATTGAATAATTTAGCTGTGAAAAGAATTAAGACACTTCTTTCATGGTGATAAATTCTTTCTTCTACAGTAATCCACTGTGGTTTTATGAAATCTGTTTTCACAAATCTGATCTCACAATGAAAGCTGCTTGAATTCTAACAGAGTAGCATTTTCAATATCCCATGCTGTGACATTACTTTTGTAATCTGTACAACTTAAACACTTTCCACAACTCAAATGAAAAATGAAAAAACTTTTTCAGTTGTAACTTTAAGAAAGCCTCTTATTCTCTGGCATTTCTCATTCTGCCTGTGGCTTTTTTGCATACAATTTAATGAATGATAGTTTTACTAATACTAATACTGCACAATTTTGGTGCAGCATTTCATAGCAGCAATCCTCTAGGAAGAAAAATGATGTTATCTTCTACTGGAAATGGTTTACTATTACGTGTTCTGAAGTCATTCACTGAGCTAAGGAGTTAAAGTATCTATTCATGAGATATATTTAAAAATTTATTTTTCAACATGTTACTCAACTTTAGACCAGTGGCAATGGCTAGACAATGCTGCAATGGACTTTGTCAATTGGGTGGAGGAAGAGGAGCCCAGTGCAGAGCATCACTGTGTTGAAATAACTGCACCACTTGGTTATTGGGATAATATTGAATGTTCTTCTGAAAAAGGATTTATCTGCAAAAAACCCAAAGGTAAGTGCTGTGAACAGTGACAGAGCTGATCAGTTTGATAATACCTGCTATAGCCTTTTTGTTACCATGCGTGCTGTGTAGCATGCAGTATTTGCACAAATGATGCAACATATGTTTGTATGTATGGACACACACAGGAATCACTATGATTCAAAGGGACGTCTTGAATCTTCTCCAATTGCCCTATACAATCACTTTCATCATCTTAATTTCTATCTTAAAATGCTATACTATTTGTTTCTGTTTCTCCTACATATGATTACACCTCTGATGATTTAAAACCTTTCTCTGACTTCCATTTATGAAAATTATATACCAAGTTGTGCTTTTCTCGCACTTTCCATGTCCATATATCTATCTAAATGTCAAGGGGACCCAGGAATCTCAATCATAAATCTCAAAGAGACCCTGAAATCAATCTAAATACTGAGCAAACTTTACGATAAAAGATGAGTTTGTTCTACTGAAGAGTAAAACTTCAGAAAATACTGACTCTGTTTTGAGGTAGACATGGAGAAATGAGAAGTAGCTTATCTTATGAACACATTTAATTGGGCTTCATGGTGGTCTCTGCACTCGCTCTAGAGCCTTAGATCAAGATAATGCCACAGATATTTCGTATTTGGAAACAACAATAACAACCACAAAAAACAGAACAGCTCTTAATCAATTTTGTTTTCAAGTTTTGTCTTGTCTTAAACAAGTGATGGCTTATTTTTATATTCCCCTTGTTCTGGAGGACTTTCAGTTTTAGTCCATGGGTTGCTACTGAATATAATTTCTCTCTTTTGGCTCCTTGCAGCCCTCAGTTCTGGTTCATTCAACTTGAGACACAATTTAGTTCTAAGTTAAAGGAGTATTGTCAGTCCGCATTTTGAAAAGTTGTTTCTAGGATGTTCCTCTAGTCCCCTTCATTAATATTAACAAATACTAATTTGTTTAGAAGATTTTTTTATAAACTCTGTCTGCAAGTGTGTACTGACAGTTTAGTTTGTCTTATTCCATTTTTCTGAACATTTGTGGTTGCCTCTTTTTGTAAACAGAGATCTTCACAGCATTGTCTTCACTTGTATGTGAATATGCTAGTATGCTGTATGCACTCCTGACTTCTTAGAATAAAACTTTCAGGAAACTTTTGAATACCTAACACAAGCATAGTACAGCATCTGTCAAACATTTGGCAAATTCTGACTTTTCCAAGAGCTAAATATTGCTAAAATATTCAGTATTCAAATATTAGTTGATATAAAAACAATTTGAATATTATAGTTTAGTGTTACTAAGTCGGAAGGTATAGTCTTTGTAACTTGATTTTTGCCTCACTTGTAATTAATGCCACAATGCGCCTTTAGGGTTTTTTGTTCCTATATAATTTTTGTCAAATAGTCAAACTTTCACAGATTCTGATGAAGTGTCATATTATTTCTCTCTGATCTTCACTGAAGTTGTGCCAAGTGGGAGTCCTCTACATGAAAAAGGTAGGAGTTTTCATAAAAAAGCTAATGTAAATCTAATTACAAGAAACTGAAATGAGTTTTCCTAAACCACTCCTCCCTACAGACTGAACCCTACTGACAGTTACTGGGCTGCAGGGTTATAGCTCACGCAGGGTGAACCCTCACGGTTTTTCACACATGTGTGAGTGCTCCCTCTCCCACATATTTGGTCAGCTGTGTTGCCTCAGGACTAAGCCCAAGCGGATGAGCTCAGCAATGAGCTAACTTGTGAATGACTTCAAGAAGAAGCACAGAGAACTTTAACTTCACTGTCAAAACCCATGTATATTTAGAGGGAGGTGTCTTTGGGAATTTGCTCCACAGGTATTACTATAAGCACTCTGACATGAAAATATTAGAAAACTCAAATCCAAATAATTAGCATCCCATATCCATCTCTAAAGGATAACCATTAAAAAGGTGGTTATATGATCTCATCTGTCATAAGATCTGTTCTATATGGACCGAAGTTCGTACCTGAGTTTGGAATTTACTGTTTCTTCAATAAAGCAGTAGGGGATATTGCAAGCTTCTTCCATGTTTTCCATCCATTACATGAGGGCCAAGAACAGCAATAACCCCCAAAGTAGAAGAACATGTAGAAAATTTTCTTATCGCAGCTCCTCAATATTTTGCAAGCTACTAAGATGATGCAAGATTATTGTTCTCACATTGTTTCACAGTCTTATAAAGGACTGTATATCATGAGATTGGCAGTAGAACCAAAGAAGATATAGAACAGTGCATGGACTAAGAATGTGCTTTAGATAGTGCAGGCCAAGGGGCAGAAAGTCACTGTGAATCCTAACCAGAATATTGCCCTTACTTTGAGAACCACCTTTACTTTTCATTTAGTTGGAAGCAGAAGCAATGCTTGCCATGAAGGTGATCAGACATTGAGCTCAACTGTTGAACAATGAATAAGTCATAGATGGCTACATTACTAATTGAATTCTTACGTACATGTAGTGCATTCGGAGAGAGCTTTGTATATCACCAAGTATTAGCTTTAGCAAAAGGAACCTGACTACTAACCGGCAGCTGTTCAGAGTTCAGGTCTACACCAAGCTGACTCGCTCCAAACTCAGATTGCAGAGAACATCTTCATCTTATTTCTCATGTTTTCTGTGGAATGAAAAATTAGCAAAGTTTCTTACAGTAATATGCCTTCATTTTCAGAAGAGACTCATCCATCTGTTCATCTGTCTGTTTGGCTACTGGGTTTCCTGGCCATTCTCACTCTACTTGGAGCTGGCTTATCAGCCTACTGTTACAAGAAAAAAAGACAAAACCAGTTGTCAAGAGAGGATGACAACCCTGAGTGATGACAACAAACATTTGCAAAATGCAGTGATTTTGTTGATTAAGGAATTGGTGAGAATGGGTCCTATGGCAGTTATCAGTTTAGAGGAACAAGATGCTTGCTGAAATTAAAGTATGTGCCTGTTAAAAGACTCCAAGGATATGTGTAATCTTAAATCTCTCTCTCTCTCTTTTTTTTTTTTTTTTTTTTTTTTTTTTGTGCAATAGCAACCTCTTTTTTACCACAATTTACAAAGTCATAATTATTGGTTTATGTTATAATTTTGTAACAGTTTGTCCTTACATATCTTAGCAAAAACACTAGTGTAAGTTGCCTGTCAACAAATGACCATAGTGAAAAACAACTAGAAACATCAACTAGAGAGAATAAATATTCAATAAAGTGTGATTCTTATATACAACCGGATTTCCATGTCCTTTTGAACAGTGCCGAAAACTTAAAAAATCTAACTAATTCTGTTGTCATCCTGAACTCTTTTTGCCCCACAAGCCTCACTCCAACAATCTCTCTGATTGGTTGATAGATTTTTACAGCTGTTTGCTACTACCTTTATTTTTAAAATTTAGCTCTGAATGCTAATCTCAGATAATGTTGTTAGATAAAACCTTGCAATTCTCATTTTCTGCTATGAACAGTGCAGTTCACACCAATAAGGATATTAAGTTCAGTCATGTCTTTTCTCAATCCAAGAATACGCGTGGTTTTGTAATATGTTCAATATATGTGAATTAAAATATTCTCACCCTTATAAAAGAGCTTAAACATTGCGTTTTTCCTTCTTTTTAATGACTTGAAATAAACAGAGGGATAGTTTTCACCGTCAGCTTTCCCTGTGAATGAAGGACAATCCTTTCTGCTTTACATAGTGCGGGCAGCTATTGAATGAGAAACAGCTTTACGTCCCTGGAATTAGATGGTTCCTTTCTCAAGCATAACACCCGGCACTGTCCCAATATTTTCCTTTCCCACAGACCTTGCCTTGCAGTTTCTCGTGGATGTGTGACACCCATACCTCTTTTTTTCATTTTTAACATCAGTTTATTGTGCTCAATAGAGAAAACTTTTGTTCCCAGTAATCGTGTTAGACACTGGTGGCCAAAGAGTGCCCCTGAGAAGTGTTGCAATATTAAACAGGAAATGAAAACAAACAGAAGTGCATAAGAAAATGTGCCGACGCTTTAAATATATTTGTTATTGGTCATGCACACTCAGGAAAAAGCCACAGTCCAAGGGAGTAGCCTAACTGCCACAAACTGTTGCGCCTGAGAGAAATTTCTGCTACGCACCTGGAAGGTCATTTGTGAAAAGAGGAAGCATCTCTTTGCAAGTAACAAGCAGGGCTTTTCTTCTCACTACTCCAAACTCAGCTTTCCATTTCTAAATGCAAAAAGGGGAACTGAAAATTTAGGCTTGCAGCACATACTGTACTAGGAATCTGTGGAAAGGCAATGTTTATGACATTAGAAAAAGATCATAAAAAACAAGGCAAAATAAAATTTAGGTGCAATGCAAACACAATTTAGGCACTAATCATTCTGGAAGAATAAAGTTTAGATGATAGTCCCAGCATGCAACTTATCTCAAGGACTCCTGTGCAAGATAGACAGTTAATATATTAAAAAAAATAAAAAATAAATAAAAAGGAATGAAAGTTTCTTTCTTTCTATTTACTAAACTCCAGGGCATGTTTTTTCCATAAATAAAGCCAAGAATTTAACACACTTAGTGAGATAAGCCTCTTGCACCAGTGAAAATCAGTGTGCAGGACAGTGGAGCATTGAGTTCTCTAACTGTGTGAGGGGCAGCTGCGAAGTGCTGAATTTTCACCCTCCTTTAGTCTACCCCTGCCAGCACTAACTCCCCCCAAACCCACTGCTCAGCAGCAAGGTGAAGCCTCATAAATTTCCCCTTATATAAGGGAACTCAAGCTCAGTTCGGACTGGAGTGCAGAAGACGCTTACCTGCATTAGGCAAAGAAAGGTACTGGGCAGGAACTGTGTCCTCCAGGAATTTTCCAAAGCGATTCTCTCTGTGAGGGTTGATTCACTTGATGAATTCAGACATATCTGATCAATGCTTTTTTTTCTCTTAAGGCTCTACTCCCATTTCTCTCCTACCTCATCCTTTTTTGTGGCATCACTCAGCTTTAAGATTTTGGATCAACCTTGCACACCTCGCAGACACCCACCAGTCCCACATTATCATCTGAAGGGAGATTTTCCATTAGCTCTAGTTATTCTTGCATTTCTTTCTGTTTTCTTGAAACAGTTTTGCTTTTTCCACAGAGCAGCCATCCACAAAGAATGAGGAAAAATTTTAGTATATTCCAAGTAATTACACAGAATGAATTCTTGGGTTTACTGCAGCTAGAGTCATAACACATTTTGTATTTTGTAATTTAATAAAAATGAAATTCTGAGAGTGTTTTTGTACAATTGATAGGGAAGTCTTCTTTCTTTTTTTATAGCTACTTTTGGATGGAATTTTGAATTTTATGATTTAAGGTAATATATCAGTTGAAGCTGGCTGAGGCCTTTAGGCATTACGAATTTCTTTGTTGTTTTTCTCTGAGTATTTTGTTATCATTTTTGGCTATTTCTTTCAGTAATTTTCTTCACAACCTTATAAACAGAAGCAGAGATAGTTGTTCCTCCTGTGACATCTGCAGTAGAGCAGTATATGATATCCCTCTGTGCATAGACTGATCATTTGGCTTCGTGCTTCTTTACTTTTTGCATCACAACTTCTTTTAATCGCACTCATAAAAACAAACAGAAGAAACAGTAGGATTTTACATTTGTCAGATTGTCAGTGGAACTACATTGGGATGATTGTACCAGAATTCCTTGCCAGCGTACATCGTCAGGCAAGCACTTTTTGGTCACAGATTAAGAGGACCTTCTCCAGTTTAGCTGCCTTTTAGCTTTCTCCTTAGAATGCTTTCATTAGGAATTTTTAGGAAGGCAGATATATAATTTTACTTGACAAAAGCTTTTTTTTTACAGTGTGACAGAGGGGCTTAGCCAGCAGCATCAAACTTGTTCACTTTCAGATCTTTGACCAATACTTATAAACTGCCAAGCCTGAAAGTGCAATCTAAGAAGCAGTGCAATTAGCACAGAGCAGAAGCAATTTTACCCTCAAAGTGAGGAATAATGAGTAATGGACTGAATACTGCAGGTCCTGTAAAATACTCTCTCACACTGAGCTGCGAGACTGAAGAAATACAGTGGACCACTGGAGATTGTCCCCTCTTTCTTCAAGATATTAAAGCTAAGATTGAGTTTGTCATCTTTGATACTTCACTTCAGGTTTCTTGTAACCAATGCTCAAGCTGATCCTTTAGAGGTCTGGCCTATCTTACACCCCAGCAGCTGACCCCTGTGAGGTGTCAGCTAAGTTCCAAAATAAGTGAGTGTCCCTGTATCACCTCTAGTAACAGGGAGGGAGTCTTGAGCTTTGGAAGTGACTAGCGCTTCAGAGAGAGAGTAGTGTTTGCAATATGCATTCTACTTATTTAAAAATGCTACATGTGACAGGATACTTCCTTATTTAAAGTAGAGAACTTTATCTATCAACCCGCTGACACAGAGGAGACCTGCCGCTATCCTCACTCAGAAGGATTTTATGCATCGTAAATCTTATAATCCGATAAAGGAATGAAAGGAAAGTACCACTGGCAATGATGCCCTCCAGGTTCTCAGTTTTCCTATCCCTCGTGCATTGCACTTTGCAGTCACTAGGTAAGTTTCCTGCTTTTGGTTTTGTGTTAAACTAGATATGAAAATGTTTTGTACTGGTCAGTTAGTTAGACAGTTTTAATGTACAGATTGCCTAATCTGTATACGTTACAAATTAGAGATATAAAGAATATGCTAGGTATTATTCTGGTAGTTATGGGTGTACAGAGTAAAAGAGAAGAGATATAAGTTTGCTAGGGAAAAATCGGTAAAGATAAGAGATCTTCACAGTTAAATTTCTTTCTTTGGAGATACTGAATTAGATTATCGATGGCACTGTATGGGAGGGTGGTGGGAGAAGAGGAAACAAGGAGCTCTCTCTGTTTACCCTCCCCAGTACATCAGAGGTGCAGTTATCTGCTGCAAGATTTTAAAGAAATAGAATATAGCATGAGTCTATTGAAGCACACAGACTACTACAATGCAGTGAGCAAGTGCTACTTGTGGGCTCTCTGTTATCAAGAACTGTGATTTATCAACCATATTTATCATCACAGGTGAGGATTAGACTCTCCTGAAAGGTGTATGCATCCTTTAACGTTTAGATCATATCTCTGAACTCTAAAAATGTCATTTAAATTCCAAATCTTACTAATACAACGTTTTTTTTAAATCTCTAGCTACACAAGGGAATATGATAAAATTGGCTTAAGAAAGATGCTGTAACCTCTCAATTTCAGATAGCTAGATAGATTCAGAGATAAACAGAGAGACCTATTATTATAAAGTTAGATTTTTCATGTTAAGATCATTTTTATATGTCTTCTTAACTCTTTCTTCTCCCTAGGTACTTTTACATTACAAGGAAATGCCTAAGGTCAACCTTGTGTATTCCCTTTCAAATGTAATGCTGGCAGGTCTGATGGCTTTCTGTAGTTGTGCAACAACTGCAGACTTTCATGCTGATATGTTGTATGAGTTTTGCCCACCAAAAAATGAGTCCTCGTTTTATTTAAAAACCTGTCCTGAAATACTGTTGATAAAACCCTCTGTTGGCCTATTCTCAGATCCATTATGAGGTTCCAGCTACCCACTCTCTTGACGGAGTAGCCCAGGTGAAAATGATGCCTCATGAGATCACACAGTTAATGCTGCGCATTGTTTGAGATTTTGCATTACAGATACTTGATTTGCACACAGTCACATAAAAATATCACAATTTGATTTGTTTTCAGTTCATGCAATGCCAGTCACCTAATAGCAGTGTTGAATTTTATTTCCCTTTCCAGATGACACAAAAAGATTTTGGAGAATAGATGCTTCAACTGGTGTTCACTATCAGATAAACTTAGAATCAACTCTTACTTGGCAGCAAGCAAGGAATAGCTGTCAGCAGCAAAATGCAGAACTATTAAGCATCACAGAGAGAGAAGAGCAAACATATATTGGAGGTAAATGACAGATCAATAACACTCAACACTTTTTTTTTGTTTTTTTATCATGAAGGATTGGTCCAGAACATGTTCAGGGAGGAAAATGACCTTATCTCACCGAGGTGTTGTAGGTGGGACCTAGGACCTCTTTGATAGACCAGTTTTTGGGCTTCGCCCAGCCTGGACAAAGGGATGCTCCTCTCACCTTTGCTCCTGAGGGCTCACATTTAAAGTGTTCTGTTCCTCAAATTTTCTTCTGTGTTTCAAAGATTATTAATCTTTCTAGGAGAATCCTAGAAAGCTTTGTACCAAATATGGGTACAGTGCATGTATAAGGTCCAAACTGCTCCAATAGATTTCATGATGCAAGGTTGATGATACCACTTTGGGTATAAATAGCAAGAAGCTTTGGAAACACTAAATAGGAAAAAGCCAGAAAGCAGCACACTGCTGCTTGTATTTTTTTTTTTTTTTTTTGATGATGATTTTACTCAAAAACTCTATTACAGCAACATTTTAGCACAGTTCTGTAATGAAAATAGTGGATGTTTTTCATAACTCATTTTAATGAAATTGGACTTGCTGGCAAGGTGAGAGAAGTAAACTGTCAAATTCAGTCAGTGAAATAAAATGTTGATTTGCTTTTTCCATCATCCAGAAGTGTTCTCTGCCACCTTTACATTTATTCATTTACATGTTTTATGTGTTCAGTCTGTACATTTCAATAATGTGGAAAGGTTGGACTGCTATACACTAAGGAATGTAAATTTGTTATTTCTGATATTCTTCATTTCATCTTGGTAATAGTGAGGACAATAAGCTGCCACTGACTTTCTTTTCTAATTTAGAGCTAATCAAGAAATACAATTTTGCTTTCTGGATTGGATTGAATGGTTTGAATTTCAACAGTGGATGGCAGTGGGCTGGGGGCCATCCTTTCAGGTATTTAAACTGGGCTCCAGGTAAGAGCTAAACATATTTTATCATCTCTGACTGGATTCTGATCAGACACCAAACGATAAAAGCTACCCTAGTACTTTTAGGTCAGGGGTGCTGATTTGCAATAGCTGAAGCTTTATTTTTAAAGGCGCACTTTTCAAACTGCTGAGTTTGATGTGGATATCAGTTGCAGCAGGTTCATTTTTTTATTATTCATATGAGCATAGAGCTTGTTTATGAAAGGAGAATATTATTGGAGTGAAATATTACCCTAGAGATCAGAGAGCAAATTTTTTCCGTAACATATTATTCACAAGCACAAATGTAAATCAAATCTTCAAAGTAGCAAAATATTTAAAAAATAATGGCACTCCATCTTCTGGAACAATTCTAAATATTATTACGAGCTTGCAAAGCAGCTCGTAATTCCTGGGCAGCGCATGCAGAATTTCCCTGGCCACCTCAAGGCAGGGAGGCAAGGCCAGGTCTGTGGCAACTGCGCGGCGGACAGGAAGCCCAGACCCAGGGCTGGTGGCAGGGGATGGCAAAGGGATTTGCTGGTGCCAGGGAAGTGGGGGTTCTGCTGTTGAGCTGTTAGTTTTTCAGTTACACATTTTCCTTGCACCACCACCATTCTCAGCTGCTCTCAGTTTTGCAAGAACTGCAAGTGGTAAAGGAATACGTCTGCTCTGAGTTTTCAAAAATCTGGTATCAGGCAATTTCCTCTGCTGCTTAAACAGTTTTTTTCACACCCAATAGAAAAAAAAACATGTTTTATAGGAAAGTATGTTTGGAAAACCACTGATAGAGCTAGATGGGTGCAGTTGCTTAAAATGGAATATTTTTAAATTTAACGAGCTTTTGACACACTTTTTTGAAGGAAAAACATCTATCTTCAGCTGTTTGTGTGTGCCAGGCTGTCAGGAAAAGAATTAAGAAATTCCTTATACTATCCTAGAACAAAAGCAATGTACAGTTGCCCATTCACCCAGCTTAAGTTTTCCCTCCAACCCAAAGCCAGATACTGAAAGCAGCATCTTACAAGCTACAGCAGCTGTAGTCCTATGAGGAAGGCATTCTTCATAACGAGCATTAAAGAAATTGCAATAAGCTGATCTTCCCACTGATAATGTGATCTTTTGGCAATTGTTTTATTTATTTTTGCTGTGCTTATATAGAGATTCTATTTTCTCTCTTTCTCAAAGGAAGCCCTTTCTCAGTCCCTGGGAAAATCTGTGGAGTGATGAGTCCCAGAAAGAATGCTAAATGGGAAAACCAAGCATGCAATCAGAGACTCAGATATATCTGTGAAAAGAGAAACTCCAGTTCAAGGGCTGACCTACCCGTGGGTAGGTTAATCAAGTAAAGTTTTTTTGCCCAACTTTAGAAAGAACAACTTATAAAGAACTACAAAGGACGCAGGCAGTGCAACATCAGTTCTCACAGAGATGTTAAACACAATCTGCATAAGTACTGTAGCAATTTTCTGCTTCTCAATCCAGATGACCATTTAGAGTTACTAATATTAATGTACTCAACACATTGGGTTCATATGAGCACAGCAGGAGCAGCAGCATTCACACCAGCTATGCCATCCAGGTCCCAAATGACGCAGCCATAGGGTTGTGAACAGGAGGGATCTGCTACTGCCTGTCATCTGGGAATACTATAAATGTTACTTTTAAAAGAGGAATTGCATTAAATGAAGTGATTATTCCAGAGCAACTTTGCTCCAGTATTAACCTAAGAAAGAAATGTGGCACTCCTCTATTTTTAAGACAAACTTATGTCAAGCTTTTATATATACTTAGGAACCTAAGTAATAACAAGCTGTTGAGTTAATAAATATGAAAAGTATTGCTTTAGTTTACACTGATTACTGACATACACTTACCAAAGAATTACATTTTGATTCGCCTTATCTAAAAACATGTGTTGAGATAATCTAAAAACCACGACAGGAGATAATGTTACACTGACCTTATGGCTCTGAGGGGAAGAGAGGGAAGAGACTGAAGTTTGCACTGATCCTTCTTTCCTCACAGAGTATCATTTAACATTGCATCTCTGACACAATTTGGACATTTTTCAATGTTTTTCTGCTTAAAAAATCTATTAGTTTGATTGCATATTTAACACATTGTGCCTGAATCATATTTATTTTCATTTGAATGTATTTGCATTTCTAATCGTAACTTATGTTTATTCATATAGTCCTACTTTTGCAAAGAATACTAGAGAGACTTAATTCTAGGCTCTGTTAATTGCCTCTTTAGAGAATGGTCGTGAAACAATTGTATTTTCATTTTAGAAAAATTGAGACCTGTTAAATGCACTGATGGTTGGCAGCCATATGCAGGCCACTGTTACACCATTCAAAGAGAGCCCAAAGTGTGGAAAGATGCTCTGACTTCATGCAAGAGGCAAGACGGAGATCTGGCAAGTGTCCACAGTGCTGCCAAATTAAGCTTTCTAGTGTCACAGCTTGGTTATAGTGAGTATACTTGAATTTGCTTTTTGTTTGCCCCATCTGTAGCCTAAAAGCTGGGCTTAGTATTAACTGTTAAAGTTTCCTATGAAATATCAGAAGCCCAAGGCAGGATCTAATTTATGGTGCTATTTTAGGTTGTTGCCTATACATGGAAGTGTATTTATATTTATCAATATATAATCTATGTGCTGGAACTTTAGAAGTGTTAAAACAGAAGAAAGAAACCCACATTTTTTCCCAACAGAAGATCTTTAGATCTTTTAGATTAAAGATCTTTAATCTTTTAGATCTAAAGATCTTTAATAATTTCATCTTTTCTGTCTTTATTTTATGTTCGATATCCTCAGAACAGTGTTCCTTTTTTTAACCTATGTTCAACTTTTAGCTCTGCAGAATCCCCACTGAAAACAGTGGAAATTGAGCTGAGTGCTTCCAATGATCAGGCTAGGTAAAGAAAAAGAGTATTGCACAGAGGAAATCTCACTAACTTTTAGTTCCTCAGGTGAGGGATTGCACTGGCAAACATCTGAATGGCTTGGCTCACCTGACAGGAGACAGACATGTAGCCATGGACTATACTAACCTTGGTATTAAGGGTTATTTAATTGTTGTAAGTCACAGATGCTCAAAAACTTTGCAAAATTTTTCCACGAGCCCTGAAGAGGCAAATATTTATTAAATTCAGGATTCTGGAAGGAATCTGTGGTCTTTAAAATGGGAGTCAAGGCAACTTTTGCTGAAGATCCTAGAAGGAGCAAATATTATTGCTAAAGCACAAAAACCTACCATTCCGACATCCTAACTTTTATCCCTCCCCTGTTTGTTTAAGACAGGAAAATGCTCTCACTACATTGAACTGCATTGTACCTTGCATATTTCTTTTTATACTTCAGAGCCAACAGAAGAACTATGGCTTGGTCTGAATGATCTCAAGGTTCACTTCTATTTTGAGTGGAGTGATGGGACTCCTGTGATGTTCACCACATGGCAACGTGGACATCCTACCTACTCAAGTGGCCTAGAAAACTGTGTTGTCATGAAGGGACAGGTATAAGCATTTTAGAGCAAGGCAAAATAATACTGGCATCAGATTGAAGTTAATTTCCACTGCAAACTTGTCTAGGAGCCATTTTTTAGGAGTTTAATATATTTGTCTCATAAATGGGCATCAACCACATGAGACTTTCAGAGGACAGCAGAGGTTAGAAATAGGGAGATAGCATTTCTCATCATCTTTAGTCTAATTAATTTAATTGAAACAATGATTGATTCACAGCTTCTGTTGTTTTGCAGTATATAGACTTTTGGATTTTAGACACATTTATGCACAGAGTCATGAATTTGAAAAGAAACAAATTTAAAATACAGAACTACTATGTCACAGAATAATCTAGGTATTCTACAGTACTAGGAATCAGCAGAATTGACCTTAAACCAGATTTTCTGGATAAAGCAAAGCCTCTATTTCAATTGTACGTTTTACACACTTCCTTCCTTAAAAAAAAAGCTACTCATTTTCACAGAAACTTCTCCTTGATTGATGAAATAGTCACCTTTACTGTGATACACTCAGACCAGCATTATCTGTTTCACTGAACTCTGCCCTAAGACTAGTGGAATAATACTGTAGTAAATGTGGTTCCATTAGTTCCAGATGAGAAATATCTTTATAGACCCTCTCATGAAATAGATAGCTGTGGTAGAAAATAGCTGAGATTTTAAGATGTCATTTATTTCACTCTTTCATCTCAAAATAGCATCCAATGTATCTTAAATAATTCCTGACAGATGTGTCTAACTTTTTTTTATATCTCCAGCAATAATCCTACAGCCTTCCCAGGTAGCATATTTCAATGTGCTTACAGTGAAGCCTGAAGAAAATACAAGTTTTCTTAGGTTTCTGCATGTCCCTCTTTTTCCATTCCTTTCTTCTGTGTACACCTCTAGGATGGATACTGGGCCACTGATACTTGTGATAAGAAACTTGGCTACATCTGTAAAAAGGAATCTTCATCCCAATCCTCTGAGGAAGAAACGATCAAAGACCCAGGCTGCCAAAGAGTAAATGCTCTCTCATAAATAATATTGGGAAGAATTAAAGGGTTTACTCTTTCTTGCTTTTTTAGAGAATTTGTGTTGGTCTGTATCTTCTAGAGAATCTACTCCTGGGGAAACCCTTTATTTTCCTATTATCACATAACTAATATATTTAATGTAATTTTTATTTTTGTTCTGAAAATATTTAAGGAACACAGTCAAGATTCATTCACATGTATATGAATGCCTCCTTTTCCTCCCTTACCTCGAGATTCACCCTGCACAAAATCACACGTTTCTATTGATAAACAATTTACTATTTTCTCTCTTTAGGCTCTTAGCCAAACGGTACATACAGAAGTACCCAAAGCCACCTTGGCTCTTCTCGCTGTCTATATGCTGATTTTTTTACTAAAAACTATAGCAACTATTGCAGCAGCTATAAAAGAAAATATTTTCAGAACAGAAAAGGATCGTTTTTTTCATACCATGTTCCTCCCAATGGACTACTCAGTAATCCCTTGATTGCTATCAATTAACTGGTTTATGACAACAAATTTAACACCAGATATAAATATGTGAAAGTATACAAAAGAGCAGAGATAATTTCTATACTGTAGCCTCTTTCAATTTCACATTAAGAATCTTATGTTTTCCACAGGGTTGGAGACGACACGGTTTTCATTGCTATTTGGTGGGCTCTGCATTTTTAACATTCTCAGATGCAAATAAGACATGTGAACAGAACAAAGCATA
This sequence comes from Crypturellus tataupa, assembly GCA_034781795.1. Lineage (NCBI taxonomy): Eukaryota > Metazoa > Chordata > Aves > Tinamiformes > Tinamidae > Crypturellus > Crypturellus tataupa. The sequence continues at coordinate 23,830 of JAWLRI010000166.1, forward strand.
TCTCACTACAGTGGAAAACAGGTAGGAAAAGTATCTTTTTTTTTCTGCTTCCAAAACTGTGTATCTTGCACTGTGTATCTTACAAATCTTGCAAAACTTCATTTTTTAACTCTTGTCAAAGTGGTTTGCTAGGGCTTTTCAGTAGTATTCAGCACAATAAGCCAAATAGAATGGTTCATGCAAGCAAATAAGATTAAAGAATTTAAATGATTTAAGGTTTTTTACTCAATCTATTATAATGGTTTCCATTTTTTTTCAGGTAAGCCTAATTTAGATCAAAGAAGGTCACCTGAGACAAACAGTTCTCCCTCATCCTCCAGGTCCTAATTTTAGCAGCTCTGATTTATTTTTGTTTTTCTGTTGTTGGTTTTGGAAAGTGGTTAGTTCTGTGTTGATTTACTGATTGCTGTTAGGCCTAGGTTCACTATGGTAGGAAAGCTTTAATAAAATATTTTCCTAGGCCACTTTCTAAAAGCAGATGCTGAGCAAGTGTAGGGATTCTTCCCTGTGACCTGCCTCACCACAGCTGGAGCTGCACCATCTCTAGCTTGCTTGTATTTCAGTCTGGCTTCACAGCCTCTGAGGAGCACAGATGCCTTCACAGGCAAGAAATGACAAACCTATCAGTAGTTTGGTCCTGACAGCTAGTGGGTTTGAGGGCAGAATAAAATCTTGCAAGGACCAACAGTATTACCACCCAAAGACTGTGTGAGTTGAACTTCGACCAGTGGTATTCACAGAGCAGGGAGGAAAAGAAGGAAGATGCAATCAACTGAAACGAAAAAAATGTCCTTTGCCAAATTCTTCTGACCTCATTTAAAAATTTGCTGAGGTTTTACTTGAACTTCATTCAGGAGGCATTTCTCTGGAGTCATTCTGGCATGGTAGGGATGCCTCCACTTGCACCTGTCAGATTGACATTGCAGGGTAACGCTTTGGTTTTGAATGTTATTTGGCTTTTCAGAAATGAGCAAGCCTTTCTAATTAGTCTGACTGGGCTGAGGCGTGAAAAATATTTCTGGATTGGTCTCTCGGACTTAGAGGAGCACGGGACTTTCAGGTGGACCAGTGGCGAAACCCCTCTCTTCACATACTGGAATACAGACGTGGCAGGTACGTAGCACACAAGGGCTATTGCCTGTGATGGGAGTCCTGCTGAAATCTGAGGGCTGCTTTCCATCCTCTGGTATCCTAGAAATGAGAAAGGCAATACTATGCGGGGTCTAACAAGAACTGTAGTCTCATTTATTGCAGCTTTCAATACTGGTTAATAACAGTTCATCAAATTGGGAAACAATTATGAATAGAATACTTGAGCCACAATGGGGTCAAGGGTATGTGCAGAGAGTGCAGAAAACTTCTAACTGTCTTGTCTTCCACCAAAACACAAGTGTCTGACTGAAAACTCTTGCCTTGCCAATAACTAGTTAGGTCTTTATACTAGCTTCTTAGGTGTGATATCAGCTCCCCTGAAACCGAATCACCTAAGTATTGAGAACTATAAAGTAGTTGTCAGGATATCTGCTGCGTATGTACAGATAAAGTGTTCTTGTGATCTCTCCAGGTGACAAGGTAAGGAAGATGTATATTATAATTCTGTGACTTTCCGCTTCCGGCAAAGAGAGTGTCTGAAAGAGTGTCTGTGTCTGAGAGAGACATTGGCCCACATCTGGGCTGTGGTGGTAGTATTAAAAACAATTATACCTCCAGGCTAGTTTTTAGTCTGCAGGACCTGCATCTCCTGTTCCATAACTGTAATTGAAATCGAATAGAAGCAAAGGTCTGATCTCTTAGGGCGCAAATTGCTTCTGGTTTTACTCCCTTTTTTTTTCTATATCACTAAGGAAAAGAGCGAGGCTGCGTTGCCATGAGAACTGGCATTGCTGCTGGATTATGGGACGTTGTCAGCTGCGAGGAGAGAGCAAATTTCCTTTGCAAACAGCTGGTTGAGGAAGCTCCATCGCAGGCGCCCACTGCCACGTGCGCTGCTGGCTGGGACACGGCACCCCGAGTGGGCACGTGCCTCAAGGTGAGCTCGCACCAGGGAGCCCTGGACTGCCACCATGCCCTGGCCCACACCCGAGCCCCCTCCCAGGCTCTGGGTTATTGCTTGGGAATCCCCCCTGCCAGGGTACCCAAGTACAAAAAGGTCAGGTGAGATTCTCCCCCGAGTTCTTTACTTCCAGAAGTTTGGGACTTGAGAAGAACAGGCTGTTGTATGGCAGGGTCACTTCCGTAGGACAAGTTTTCTTAAAAGAAAACTCATGAGCCTAAAAATGCCTTTTTCTTTGAAAGGGAAAAGCAAACTAAACCTAGAGAAAGTACATAGCAAACATTGCTATTCCAGACCTTTACTTAAGTATCCTCTTGTTTTGTCTCCTGAGACACTGCCTGTTGGATTGGCTGAGATGTTTTAGCCCGGTGTTTATAAAGATCTCGACAGTTTCCTCATATGTTGCCCAAATATTTTTTATTATTAACTTTATTTGTTCTGCCATTTGCCAAATTGCTATTTCTGAGCTTGCACCACTGGACAAAAATCTCCTCCTCAGCCAGGGTCACTCCCTTGCGAAATGGCTTTCTCTGTTCACACTATTTTTTCTATTACAATATAGATTGTATAATTTCCCCCCACTATCCATTTCTGAAAAATCTGCTCTCCATCGCATGACACTTGACTATTTTATTTTTCCTTTAAGTCTTTCAGTGTTCAAACTTCCAGCTAATTATGAATTGCTTTCTTTGAACACTGTTATATCTCCCCAGACTCCCATGCTATTATTTTTTTATTATCTTCCTTTATTATTTTATAAGAGAGGATGCTAAGAAAAAAATACGTGTAGTCTACATTACTAATACTTAAATGGTAGGACTTTTAAAGTGTTAAGTTGTCTTAATATAAAATGTGTGCTAGTGTGAAACTGATTTTATTTAAATATGTAATTTATTATTATATGTTATACTTTACATGTTATATGTTACAATTTGTTATTAAATGTTTTCTTGTTAGTTTTTTGTTAGGATGGGAAATGAAAAGAAGACTTGGTATGAAGCAGAAGAGTTCTGTAGAGAAATAGGAGGAAATCTGGTTACAATCAAAACAAGAGAAGATCAAATTCTAATATGGCAATTAGCATCGTGAGTACTTGCACAACTGTTCTTCTTTATGTTAATGTGATGTTAAATAAAAATTCCTTCAGTATATCTATGGACCTAGCCAAATGGCTGAATAAAAAATTCTCTTTTAAGTGATAACTGGATTTTTTTCATTTAAAATATCAAACTGAAATGCTGAATTTTTTTAAAAAAATAATATTGAATATTT
>JAWLRI010000166.1:27254-45555 GCA_034781795.1 Crypturellus tataupa
AATGTAGGGCTTTTAAAGTGTTAAGTTGTCTTAACATAAAATGTGTGCTAGTGTGACACTGATTTTATTTGTGTAATTTATTATTATTATATGTTATATTTTACATGTTATATGTTACAATTTGTTATTAAATGTTTTCTTATTAGTTTTTTGTTAGGATGGGAAATGAAAAGAAGACTTGGTACGAAGCGGAAGAGTTCTGTAGAGAAATAGGAGGAAATCTGGTTACAATCAAAAGAAGAGAAGATCAAATTCTAATATTGCAATTAGCATCGTGAGTACTTGCACAACTGTTCTTATTTATGTTAATGTGATGTTAAATAAAAATTTCTTCAGTATATCTGTGGACCTAGCCAAATGGCTGAATAAAAAATTCTCTTTTAATTGATAACTGAATTTTTTTCATTTAAAATATCAAACTGAAATGCTGAATTTTTCAAAAAATTTTTAATCTTAAATATTTCTATTTTGAAGTTTTTAAATTTTTCATCATAGTATTTTATCATAGCTTTTATCCAGAGTTATAAACTTTATAAATGTTTGTCCCTCTTCCAAAAAAACACTGAAAATGGTCAACTCTAATTGTGTCTTTTGACAAACTGTTGTACTCCAATATAAAAATGTTGAATATGCTTTCTATGCAATTCATATTTTGATAGATGTCTTCAAAAACCTTTCAGCTGTAGTATAATGTAAATCAAAATACAATAACAATGTGCAGATTTTCTAACTATTGGCTATAAATTCCCAAAATCCAGCCTGAATTCATTTTCATTTATTTATGCTAGCATTTTAGATGCTATATTCTACCCACAGCGTAGAAATTATAGCAATTCCCTTTACAGATTAAGCCACTACATTTTGGTTGCATTTTTCAAGATAATGTCCCAAAGTGCCTGTGGCTGCTGCCTCATATGTTCTCCCATCCTCAGTGTGCCTGTCATCTCCTCTTTGATACAGCATGAAGACACGTCAGTGGCATGTGATAAACAGATATCTAACAAAAGTTGTGCTTCAGAGTGTGGTGAATCCAGGAGTAATATCTCAGAGAGATTTAAAACTGTGAAATAGAAAAGTCTTTGTCATCTCTCCCTTCTTTAACATATTATTTATTATTGTGAAAAGATGAATGAGCTTTGTTTGTATGTTAAGTCTCTGGGAAAAGAAATCTTCCTGCTATGCAGTGAGTGAAACAGGACTCTATTTTATCTACTCCATAGATAGGAGGAGATAAATAATGAGAACTATTCAATATAACAAGTCTTGTTCTGGCCATAGACCACAGGAGAAACCCTTTGACAAAGGATGGAAGGGGTGATCCTGCCTGTGGACCAGGCTGTAGACTAAGGGAGTGGAGGGCTAGCTCCAAATTAAGATGAGACAGAAAGCAGCATGTTTTTCCAGCATGCAGGGTTTCTTCAGCATTTCTTTCCACACTTACGTATCTATATTATATGTTTTATTTTAGGGCTAAAGGACTGAACACACAGGCTTTCTGGATAGGTTTGTTTCACTTAAATCCTGATGAAGGATATGCCTGGATTGATGGTTCTCCTGTGAGTTGTGAATTGGTTGGATAATAATTGTTTTTCTGGCTTTTATAATACATACATTTTCATCTTTTTATGGCCTTTTTGCAGTCCCTCCTAAACTTTTGCAAGGTTCTTAGCAGCACTTTACCCATCAGCTGCAGTGCTAAATAATGACCCTCTCTTAATGCTCTAATGAAAGTACAAAATTGCCTCTGTCTCTGCTTCTCTCTCATCCCTGGGGCAATGCTATATCCCATCTTCCTCTCTGTGTGCCCTTATGTTCTTCATAGTGCTCCAGAATGGGGCACTGCTTTGCATCAGTTAAGAGAACTCAGGCTGCCAGCTCTGTGATAGAGAGAAACACGACTTCTTCGGCCCATCAGTTTTTCTTTCACCAGACACATATGATCTTTGCACCTACTTTGGGGAATGATGGGAAAGGTGCACTGATTAGGATGGCTTCCAAAGCCCTCTCAAAGGCCCTTGAACTCCTATTGTTCAAACAAATTAGATATATGGGATGAATCTGGAGGTGTGTGGTGAAGGCAATCAGCTCAAAGCATGTATTAAGAGACATGTTTCCAACACAGGCAACTTATGAGTACTGGGATGAAGATGAACCCAACAACTATCAAGGCACTGAGCATTGTGTGATGTTTAATAAATCACCCCAAATGCGCTGGAATGACTTGAACTGCGAAAATTCACTTAGTTGGATTTGTGAAGCAGAAAAAGGTACAATTACTTCTTTGAATCTGAGTAATAAAGACAAGTTCATAAACAAGTTGCCTGGATTTAAACGAATTAAAAAGAAGGATAGTGGGAATTGCTCTTTATTTTAAAACCAATGGAAGGCAGCACATAAAGCAAAAGGAACAGATAATTTAATCATATGTAGACATGTAGGAGGTTAAATATATCCCTATGACGTTATCTCTGGTTTTATCTCATTCTGCCATGTGATGAATAAATTTGCAAGGTGGAGCTATTTATCCCATTAGCAAAATAGGATAAATAGATCCGCCTTTATATTTTCCTTCCATTTCTGCCTGCTTTGGACTTACCCAGGAGAGCCAAAGGAGCAGGAGAAAAGAATGCACTATACAAAGGAGAAAAAAAATCATTGGTTCCCGCTGAGAAACCAGTAACAGGAACCAAAGAGTTGATCAGTTGCTATAGGAACCAGCAAGTCCACAGAGAAAATCAAAATAGAGAGGCTAGTGCAGCCTTGAACGACTCCAGCGCTGCAGAACTAGCAGGGCCCTAGTGCCAGGTCCTCCAGCACAGGGCTGGGGCACTGGGGAGCGCAAGTAAGTCCCATCAGGTGCAAAACGTGCCTGGCTACATGCCATGTCAGTGGGGAGACCCAGGGGTTTGTGGCTAAGGAGCTCAAGCAACAGCTGATAATGAAGTAACATGTTTTGCTTGCTTGGCCCCACTTTTGTGTCCCTGCTTCCTGGTTGTAAGATGCATTTTGCTATGCATCTCTGTGGAGCAATAGCTAATGACGTATCTGAAAAGCTGCCAGAAATTAAAGCAAAGCTGGAGTCTAGAGGCAATCATGGTAGGAAGGGGAAGGGAGAATCAATTACTAAGACAACACTGAAGCAATCCAATATTTGATTGCTGTGTGCTAACAAAAATGATGTGGCGCTCAGCTCTTGAAGAGAGACTGAGAAAGAGTTCAGAAACTGTGAAACACAGACTCTGATCAGACTCTTGATCCTAGATGATCTTTCATAAGTTAAAAAGAATAAGAAGTAATCTTGTTATTCTGAGTATAGATTAGAAGATGATTACAAATAATCAGCTGTTAATGCTGTCTTTTTTAGTATGTAACACCATTATCTGGCCTGCTATGCCTGGAGATCTGTGCATAAGTTTTCACATGCTGCTCCCAAAAGAAGGAGTTGTATTGGGTTTATTTTTCATAAAACTCCACAACTCAGCACTGCATTGTAAATTCTAGTAGGTGAATGGCAGCTGAGCTACACCAGGAGCCCAGCAAAGTTAGGCACTTCCTGCTCATTTCATGGAGTAATAAATGTCCAAATCAGACTCACCAACAAGCCTGCTGGCAGTGCTAACCACCTGTAACCTCAAGTTATCTGCCTGCTTTGGGCTTCTTGAAGAATTAAAAAGAAAAAAAAAAACTTTTCTAGCTATCATTTTGGAACAGTTTTATTCATTTTGAGGACTTAAATTTTTTGTTGAGATGACAATAATATTCAATGAAAAGATACTCAATTCTGGGCAAAAAGAGAAATGTCATGATGAAGTTCGGATTAAAAATTAAAATCCAAAGAAGATGAAGTATGTAAATTTATTGCGAAAGCATATGGAAAATATTAATTATATTCTTCACTGACTATGTAAGGAGAAAATATTGAAATGCTCTCCACAGGAAAAAAAAATATTTTTCATTTGTTTGCTTATCTCAGCCCGTTCCTATCATTTCTTTAATAATGCATTCCTCACCACCAAAGCACAGAAGAAATGGAGGAAGATAAAATCAGAATCAGTGGTTTTTGCAAAGAACAAAATAACAGAATGAAATTAGAGCTACTTTTGAGGGGATATAGCTGGTTCTGGAACTAGCAACAGGTTAATTTCCTCCTCCTGGTCCACTTTATGATATTACAACTAAGGTTTGATATCTACTGTATCTCTATAGGTTTCCTGGTTCTCTCTCGGACTCCTTTAAAAACAGAGTTTTCTAGCACAAGCTAACCCATCAGAATAGTAGGAATCAGTCTAGACACTGGAAATTATGAGTGATGTTAATTAAATATCAGCATTAATCTTTCTTCATTTGTGAATAGTTTACCATTAGGTGGGTGAGCTTTAGAATTGTATATATTGAATGTTTTATTATGCTGACTAGCTCTAATCCTAAGCGTATAAAAGAAATTATTCATCGCATGCTACATAAGTAAAAATCTGAAATACTTTTTGAAACTGACATAGATTTCCATCTGCAAAGTGTTTTACCACATATCCCGAATCATTTAGTCCAATGCTTTTGGAGACAGGCATGCAAGTTTTAAGGATGTACATTTTTCAGTAGATAATTGTTTTTAAATCATAAATAATTTGTACTTTAGTCCTGTGATGTATCCTCTAAAACCTTAAAACTTCCTTGATTAATCGTTAGCTTCTTTTGCTCTGTTTTACAAAGCATTTATAACTGTACAAAGCAAATCTTATCTGCATTTCTGTATTTGGAATTTTACTCATGGTGATATTTTGTGTTACAGGCATATTACTAAAACCTGAGCCGGAGAACAACTTTGGTAGGCTTTTTCATCTTTCAAAGGAAAATTTCCTGTATAGTTCTCAGTTCCTGTACATACTAGTTTTGTATGTTATGCATATATATGCTCCTTTGTTTCAGAATATGAAGTCACTGATGATGGATGGTTTATATACAGAGATAAGCAATACTATTTCAGCAGTGAAAAAGCCCACATGGAAAAAGCCCGGGAAATCTGCAAGAAAAGCTTTGCAGATCTTGCTGTCATTGAGAATGAAAGTGAAAGAAAAATTCTTTGGAAATATGTAAGCATCTAGTCTACTAATTATCCTCTGAGTTCAACACAATGAATATAGGTACCTTTGAACCAATGAATTTGTCCCATGAATTTTGAACCCATGAATCTTCAGTCCTCAGTAAGGTAGATTATTGCATTGCTTTTTGTCTGTGCTTAAGATTTCTTTTCAGCATTTAGTACAAAGCAGTAGTTTTCATATTGTCTGCTCTGGTAATCCAAGGAGAATGGAGCTTTGACTACAGCCTTCCTGTTCGAATGGCCCATGTGGCTGAGATCAACAGCCATCAATGCTGATAAGACATTTTCCAAATTTTCAAGCAGAGCAGCTGATAAAATAAAATCTAGTTATTTAGTTAGACTATCTCCTGAGCTATTGTTCTTTACTAATTTAAAGTGTGGTAGATTGCTTTGGGGCTTGTAAAGAAATCATTTCTTTCAGGTAGAGGAAAAATGCATGTAATTGTTAAAGAGCTAGGGAAGGCCAGTGGAGGCTCAGATTATCTCATCTAAGATCTGTACACCTCAGCACCGTTGCTATTCTAGTCCTCTCCAACAGATTCCTTCTCTTCAGAATATTCCCACTATCTCTGTTTGCCTACTTACAACCTGGGTCTAAACCTGTAATTTTGTTGCTTGAGGCTCAAAACCTGTGGCCCACAGCACCACAGACATGGCTGAGAGCCTTCCAAGTTTTTTTTGCTTGTTATTAAGAAACTCTTCTTATTAAACCAATCTCCTATGTTTCAGATTTACAGGAAAGGTGTGAGAAACTATTTCATTGGCTTAGTTGCCAGGTTTGATCAGAAATTCAGGTGAGAAAAAGAATATTAGAACTGGTAATGGACAACAAATAAAGATAATTTTATCCTGCTCTATGGGAACATTTTTGTATGCTTTCATTTCGCAGTTTAATAACTGTTGGCCAAGTGACTTCTAGACAGGTTCCAGAAGAAGCCTCATATCAAAAGTGTTAAGCTTTCTATATTTGAACAAAAAGTATTCTCCTCCCAAATCTGGAAAATCAAAAGCAATAGAAGTTCATGTGTAAGACCCATCTCAATGTCTTATACTGAACAAGACCTGAGTTAATCATCCAAACACTCCATAGCACGTGAAACAATGGATATTTTTAGGATACTTTTCACCTGATCCACGTTAGACATTGACCTTAGAACAAGAATACTTCTCCTGACTAGATCTACAATGACTAGAGAGGGAGCCAAGGAGGCTTAGGCAAGTTCTGATTCAAGTTCTGAAAGTTGCCATGAGCAACATCTCACCATCTCGGCCCACAGCTTTCTGAGGATACCTGTTTTGGAAATCTGTTTGTAGAAGGCTTTTGGAGGATACCTTTCTGGATGAAGGGGAAGCCTTCACCTTCACTGGTGAAAACTTGGGGTTTCAGTCTTTTGCAGACTCCAAAAAGGTTCTCCTTCGAGTATGACCTTGTTTATACAACCTCTAGCAAAATGGGTCATTGATAGGGACTTAACTGGGCTAGTACAAAGCAGAGGAAAAGTAGTGGGAACACTGAGCATATATCCTCTGCAGAGTATATAGAGATTTTGTCCTCTCATGATTACTGAAACTTTGCTTAGCTCTTTTGCTAAACAGTCGTTGTAACTCAAAGGAGCTGAGGGAGACATGTCTGGCAACCACTGTCTCCCTGTTTTTTTGTCAGCTGGCTGGATGATACCCCTGTGAACTATGTTGCTTGGGCTCCAGATGAACCCAATTTTGCAAATAATGAGGAAAACTGTGTGATAATGTCAGATTTTGGTGAGTAAAATAGCAGAAGGAAATATTCGGATGAGAAATGGAGAATTTTAAGAATATGGCATCAGAAGCTAAAATGTTTGCCACATTTAAATTTGAGACTACCCTGAAATAAGTGGGCAAACAATGGAGAAAGTTTTGGATAACAAGTATGTTGTAGTTTAAAACTACTTGCACTGTCATTATTAGGAGGCAAGCACCCTGCAAGGGAGGGAGGACGTAATGTGGGAAAGTAATGTACATTGCAACTGTTTTATCTGCCTTCAGGAAGTTTCATTTGTGCTTTGAGAGAATTGTCTGGGGCTCAGTACTGTGACAGAGATTTGAGAGTTTCAGTCAAACAGTGATTCTTTCCATTCTATTTACTTACAGGCTTTTGGAAAGATATCAGCTGTGCTCAGAAAAATCACTTCATCTGTGAAAGGCGCAATTCTACTCACTTGGTGTTTGCTCCTACAGTACTGCCATTTTTAGGAGGATGTCCTGAAACTTGGCTTTTGTTTAATAACAAGGTGCAGTAACAGATCTCAATGGTGTTTAGCAAATCTACTGAATGTAGAAAAAAAAACCCAAAGCTTTTATATCACTATATTTCTTCCTTCTTTTCACCAGTTTACTAAGTACTATTCTAATCAGCAGCATGACCTATTTTCATGGGGTCAAGTCTGTGTTTAAATCTCAAAGAAGTGAATTTGAGTAATTATTACAGTTGCAATTATTACAGTTTTTGCAAATTGTACTTAGATACAGTCACTTCTCAATTTTCTGGAATTTGCTGTTTATTTTGAACACATTTGCTGCAGGGAAATACTGTTCTTTTATCCTGATCTGTGTAACTCCCTTTTTCTGAGTAATTCTGATTAGAAAAAAAATGAAAGGTCATACTCTTTATACATAATCAGATACCATCTGACAATGATATCTTAATATCATCTAACAATTCATCTTGACCTTCTGTTTATGTACTTAATTATGACAGATTTATGATAACACAAGCACTTTTGTCTTTTGAATCTAGAAAATTTATTTTAACTAAAATCAAAAATGGAAATGGGAACTAATATTTTTTAAGGAAGCACAGAATGTGTCTCCATTACATATGAAGAAAATGTTTAAATGCAACTGCTTCAATCAGAGCACGCATTCTTAGGAATAAAAGAGCATACAAAAAGTATACCCCAAATTTTGTTCTCAATCTAGAAAAAGTTTCGATCCCTCAAAAACTCTTTTTTATCAGTGTCCTAAAATTTCTACCTCTACCTCTCAGAAATCTGTCAATAATTAATTAATTTGTCAGTAGCTTTTGGACGCTACCAGCTCTTTCCCAGCACTGACCTTGGTGGCCCACACACGTGCAAGCACTGCACACACGAGTGCTGTGATTAGATGCAGCTATCTCCTTCTGGCTGGTTGAAAGCACTAGCATTTCAGGAGCTCCCCTATCTGCAGCTCTTTACGTACAAAATCCAGGGGCTTGAATTCTCTTTGACGCTGAAATGCTGTCTAGTCCTTACTCTTCCCACAGTGTTACAAAATATTTGGATACGCCATAGAAGAAAGACTGACCTGGCACGCTGCAAGGAGCGCTTGTATAGAATCAGGGGGAAACTTGGTCTCTATACACAATGCACAAGTGCAAGGTAAGACATCCGAATCTTTTGGTGCTATATGAGCACCCATATAATTTCACCAAAAGATCATAATTATTATTTAAAATTGTAATTGTGGCTGCTGTTATCAAGTATATTCCTCTCTGTGCTTCACAATTTAGACATAAAGATACATCAAAATTTCTCTGAAATGATACAGCTCAACTACCTGTTTTGTGCTGGATCTCAGTATCCAGCTACCTTATGTTTGATGGCACTGCATTATTTTTCCAGAATGGTCTACATTCTGGAAAAATAATTATAGAATCAAGCAAGATAGTGACTGTAAAGGTGAATACTCATAGAACCATACTGCAGGATGAACTTATTTCCCTACCATCATCTTTCTTCTTCTATTCCTCCTTTCCCAACATCAGGAGTATCTACAGAACCATGCTAGTCACTAGTAGTTAGCCAGGGAAATGATATACAGAATGGGATTAGACAAAAGTCTGTCTTCACTGCAGTAATATTCAATATCTTTTTAATCCCTTCAGCTAGTCATATAAGCATCACATTTGTGGATGACACAATGACATAACAAAATGGAAGACAGAGCTAGAATATAAAATATTCTTGACAGATCTTTAATATCTAAAATCTTTTGGGAGAGGAAGAGGGTTCATTTGAATAATGTTACACACAAGGTTCTGTACCTGTCTAGGACACAAAACCAGAGTGAGGAGTAACCAAAAAAACAAACAAACAAACCAACCTACAAATATATGTCTGTGTAAGACATGAAGTAGCCCCTCTGCTTTGCTAAGTATTGGACAAACCTCATCTGGCCCTGCAGTCAGAGCATGGAGCTGACAGTTGAGGATCACGAGGGCCTTCATCCATCCGTCTATTCCTGTTGGCACCCTGCTAGCAGAGCCCCCACATAGTCAGTCCAGCCTCACACTGCCTGCCAGGCACACAGGGCATTGTCACGTGTATTGTCCGGGCAGAGGGAGGAGCAGGAGGCAGCATTAAAAAAACCTGCCAAGCCATTAGAAATCAAAAAAACAAGCATAGCCATCAGAAATCTTAGCATCTCTACTCCATCTCTTGCCCACCTTCATGCCTCCACAGCACTGCTGACTTTTATAGTACCTTTCATGTTCTTCTGGAATTTGTTCTTTGCAGCCACTAAATGGAATTCTGACCCACGTAAAGATGAAGGCAAAGTAGCCTCCAGACCTAAATAGCGTAAACTATGAAGAATGACCTGGGGATGCTTCATGCAGAGAAGAAAATCTGAAGTGATACTATGACACTTCTTAACTCTCAGCAAAAGAATAATGTGGAAGGAGCAGAATAATCCATTTCCCAAGGTCTTGGAAGATAGGATAAACAGTAATGGACACAACCTGTCCACAGAAATTCATGTTAAACAGTAAACAAATATCCATCAAAAATACCCCTCTTTTGCTGATACTGTCTAGGGGAAAATAGGTCAAGACCTTTTCAGGTCCTTTTTAGCCCTAATTTCTGTAATATTTTTAAGAAGCCTGCGAGTAGCATTTTTATACTGAAAATTTCTCCTTCCATATTTTTAATAAAATCAAACTCCTTCAGCTAAATTAGACATTGCATTGTTTCCTTTCTCTTTTACCATTAGTTTATAATCTAAAAATACTAAACTGATATTTGCAGTGTTTGGAAAGTTGTTTGGTTGTTCTGTTTACTCTGAATTGGCAGAATGGCAACTCTTCCACTGCTTACTATTTCTCTGATTTTTTTTTCTATAGCCTTCCTTACTCTCCTCCTAAAAGACATCTCAAGTGAAACCTGGATTGGTCTGAATGATATTAACCAGGAGCATACATACGTGTGGACAGATGGAAGCATATTTGACTACTCAAAGTGGGGGAGAAAATTCCCATTTAGAGATAATTATATTAATATTGACTGGAATTTTATTACGATAGAGGTAAACAGAATAATAGCAAAAATTTCATAACATAATCTTAGCATAATCACCTTAATCTGTAATCTAAATTGACTCCTTACATTTCAATGTCTTAAAGTAGAAGACAACTGAGTAATATTGCAGGAATCATCTGTTTAAAACTGTGTCAATACATTAATATTGTTTATTATTTTTTTAAATTAAATGGTATTTATTAATTGTTTAAAGTCTCCATCTTTTATATACATATATATTTACAGAAGTCTAGAACTGCAGAAAGGCTGTATTATATTTATTGTTGATATTAACTGGAATTATTACCAGAATTATTAGAATTCACTGAAAATATTCATTATTACTAGATGTGTTGGGCTTTTACTTTGTTTCATTGCCTCTCTTTATGCAGTACGAACACAAAGTTCAAAAATTCAATATAGACTGCCACACACTATATAGCAAAAATAGCTGTGGTGCACTATAAGAAACTTTAATAAACAGACAAAAATTCTTGCACTAATCTGTCAAGGAGATCTCATTTGCCTGTGATATAAAATGCAACTAGAACATTTCTTTGCTAAAAATGATAAATAAGAGACAAAAAATATTTTAAAAAGATCCATTAAAAAAGACAGAGAAAAGTATTAACTTGGTCTGATAAGACTTTGCTCTATCATTTTGTTAAGCATTTTGCACTTTACCAGCTATAATTATCTTTTTTATTTTTTCCCTAGACTGACTGCATTGCAATGATGAAAGGATCTGAAGATGAAGCCGGCTCCTGGGGAAACACTGACTGCCAGCACAACAAAAGCTACATTTGCCAGATGGACAGCAGTAAGTTCTGTTTTTCCCTTTCTGTGTTAGAGGACATTTATTGACCAATCTGAATATAGAAGTCCTCAGTTTTAACCGGGGTTAGCAGTTGGGGATAAGGAAGTTCAGCTTATCCAGATTAGAAAACAGTTGTGGGGTAAGGGTTATAGGAAAGTTTTTTGTTTTATGGCCTCTCCCCTCCCAGCATTCACACAGGCTGAATTTGCCTCCACTGCGGACACCTGCCTTTGAACCAGATGCCTATGTACAATAAGTAGCAGCTTTGAAGGCAAGATTGGCTTCACCTGTGGGAAATGACCAAAGCAGGTCAGAAGAGGCTTTCAAAGTGTCTTTTTTTGTTGTTTTTCTGCTGATAGCAAGAGACGTTTGGCCCACTCGCACAGGTATTAGTATCTGAATTAGTTTATTTTGTAAATGTAAAGCATAAAGACAAATCCATCACAAACCTCCTCCATACGTATCTTAGCTGCAACCTCCCCACCCAGAACTAAGTCCTTCACCCACCAAAAATCCCCCCCACACTCTGCCCTGGAAGGGATGGGTAAGGTGAGTTAAGTAGGTTTGTACAGTTTTGGACAGTGTTCTTTATAGCAATGCCAGCAGTAATTAGAAGAACGAAACTGCTAGATTTCTTCTTCTATCCTCAGGATGGGAGACACATCCGGAACACATTTACACTGCACAGTTCACAGGAAGAGAAAAGGGGAACTGCTGAGCAGCGAATTATGTACTGCTAGAAATATAGGAAGAGGACACATTTGGGCCAGATGTTTCAGGGCTCTGTCCTGTGCGAGTTCAGAAAGCTGCACAAAAGAGGCACTGGCAAAAATCATTGCCAGGGTGTGCTGGAGTCTGCCTGAGCAAGAAGGCAATTCTTGTTCTTTTTCTGTCCTAGTCAGCAGCTCTAGGTCTTTATTCCTTGAATAGTATGTATGCAAGTAGGAGAAAATAGGAGGAATTTTACCCACAATGTAAATAGGGAAAGGAACCTAAAGAGAACCAGAGAGAGGACTACTGAGTGATCAGTATTCACATCATTTTCAAATGGTGATATGAACAGCAAGTTCTCTGCCTCTCCCTATTTATATATTTATATATATATATATGTTTATATATTCAGAAGTGTGTACATATATTTGTATATACACTGTAGTTACAAATAGTTCTAAGTTATCTTTAAAATGTTTTTTGTGTTTGAAATAAAAATGGTTGATGTTTGATGATTTTATTGTCACACTATATACATTTGCTTTTCAAAGGTAATATTTCTTCTTGAGCAACTAATAATTATCACTGTTTTCTCATCCTCCTCCTTATCTCTTTCCTACAGAGTCTGAATTATTTCATTCCACACCTGCTTCAGAGTTTGAGTTCATCCACTATGAAAATAGAAGCTATTTAGTGATTCCTTCTAAAATGAATTGGGATGAAGCAAGGAGAGCCTGCAAGGAGAAATCATCACAGCTTGCCAGCGTTTTAGATTATTACACTAATATATTCTTGCTGCTGCAGGCAGCACAGCATGGAGAGCCCCTATGGATTGGTCTCAATAGCAAAGTGGTAAGATTAATAGTCAAATTATATAGTCAAAATATAGTCAATTCATAGCAAAAATAGTCAAATCATAGCATTTAACTTCTCCTCACATTGATGCTATGATTTGACTATTGTCTGAAAGTTCCAATGTAGCATTAATAGACTTAGGAAAACAGGCTAGGAAGATAGCATTCCTTTCCTATATTTTAAAAGCATTAAACTCCACCTTAGGGAATGGAGATGGGCATTCAGCTGTAGCTCAGCTTAGAGTCCTTGTGTGACAGCCGCCCTCCACTCTGCTGTACCTGGGCTCTCTGCAGTCGTCATGGTCCTTGTAGTCACATTGCTCCTTGGGGTGACCTGACTGTTCTAGGACAAGGACTGCTTCTCACCACACAGTTCCATAAGCAACTAGGCACCACCAGCACTTGGAAAACATCCCTTGGCCTTCAAAAAAGCTTCCTGGGCTCTTACAGCACGGGAAGGATACTGTTGTGTATTACTTTCACATTGCTGAGTCCTCATTTGATCAGTATTTCAATAGTACTAGCACAAATGTACAAACTGAGCTTTACAAATCACTGGGAAAATGTGCATTTGTATAAATCCTCTTACCTGAAACTGAAGAAAGGGATGTATAAAAATTATATTAAGTCTCTGTTTCAATTTTAGAATGGCTACTACAGATGGATTGAGAACAGGAAAATGAATTATTCTGAATGGAACTATGGTGAACCCAAATGGAAAATAGCCTGTGTCTATTTAACTCTCTATGGAACCTGGAAAACAGCACCTTGTAAAGAAAAACATTTTCCTGTCTGTCAAAAATCTGATGGTAAGCTGTGATGATGCCAAAAGGCTGGATTTTAAGGCAGAAACCTCAAAGAATCTGCTTTGAGTAAAACATATTTCTAAATATGTATTTGGACTTGGAATTACATATGCAATGAGGCTGCATATGTGACTGCAGTGTTACATTAAGGAATTACATATGCAGCCTCATCATTCCTTACATATTAAGGCATATGTAAGGAATATTCCTTAATATGTAAGGAATAATGAGGCTGCATATGTAATTCCAATGTTACTAGTTTGTGTCCTAACATTATTACATTTGGGGTCACTGCATAAGTATTTCATGAACTTCAGATAATTCCACATGGTGTTGAAGTTATTCAGAAAATTTCTGTTTCTTGAAGAAAATATTTAATTGAGAAATTCATAATATATAACGATTTAGAGGATATGTAATTTAAAATAAAATTATTTGAACCTCTTGAGGGTGTTCTTGCACTTCTTTTCCTATCTTTTACTATACCTTTAATTTATACAAAGGTGCTAATTATAGAAAATACACTGAAAAAAAATAAAAGACCAAACTCAGATTCTTGACACAGAACAATTAGATTCAAATAGTAACCCT
This sequence comes from Crypturellus tataupa, assembly GCA_034781795.1. Lineage (NCBI taxonomy): Eukaryota > Metazoa > Chordata > Aves > Tinamiformes > Tinamidae > Crypturellus > Crypturellus tataupa. Next base: position 41,450 of record JAWLRI010000166.1, read on the forward strand.
GAAGAGTGCAGCCTTATATTTTTCTGCTCTGTTGTGGCTGAGGAATGCTGTTCCTCATTGTCACTCTTAACATATTCACTGATAATTCCAGTAATGTGTGGTGAAGATTATTTTAAGTACTTTTAAGAAGGGTGAGTTTGAAATTTAATTTCATATTTTAAGGATTACAATCCCTGCTGGCAACAAAATACATAATCCCTTGTTTCTTGTAGACATAGCTTCTTATGATCGTCCCCAGGAGAATGGCAAGTGTCCTGAATCTGATCACATCTCTTGGGTTCCTTTCCAAAGCCACTGCTATAACTTCAACTCTGATGAAATGAGTTGGTCTCAATCTGTGACTAAATGTGTTCAATCAGGTAATTATTATTATTATTCAAAAATACGGTTTTAATTTTGACCTATGATTTCACTTTTAAAAGCTTTGGATACTGATACAGCAAAATTTGCATAGGTTAGAAAAAAGAAAAAAGAAAGAAATTAACATCTCATGTACTTTTCCTCATTAAACCTATTTGTTTTCATTGAGATGGAAACTAAGGTGATCTTTTATTTTCCTAACCAGTTGTGTTTTGTTCTAGTTGTGTTTTACATCTTGATTCACAAAGTTTCTACTTTCAGGGGGTTTTATAAATGATTTAATTTGTCTCCAGTTTTATGCACCTTTCCAGCCTTTTCGGTACCTCTGTGCCAAGAGGAAGTGTAAATATCACATCACAGTAACAATCAGTTATCTTTCACACGGGGTATGTGGTTTGACGGGGGATTGCCTGCACTGCCCGGACGTCCTCACTCTACCAGTGGGACTCCCTGGTGACCCGCAATGCAAAGGGTAGGCAGATGCCTCCCTCCTTTCTTGAGCTTCTGGTCCCAGAACCAATGGTGCTCATCAGTGCTTTGCTAGACAGTGAAAAGTACAGGAACCATGAACTTCCCCAAAGAAAGAGAGTTCCTTTTGTTCCATACCTTATTTGATCTTCTCAGCCCAACTCCAATACCTTCAGTTTGCTGTTATTGCCAGAAAAAATAATCTTTCCCTTTTAATCCCATGTTTGTTTGCTGCATGGTTTTACGGCACACAATATCGTGTCAAATCCAAGAGAAAAAAATAAATAATCATCAGTTAATTATAGTTATAAAAATATCACTGAACCACTGAATCACTGAAAAATAATGTGCTGCTTGCTTATTTTGATAGTTTTGAAATCAACATCTTCACTGTGTTGCACTGAAAATCTCATGTCTTTCTTTTGGGACACCATTTATAAGTTATGCTGTTTACCTTGAGTTGAGCATTTCTTTCTGGTCTCTAAATCCTCACTTAGTCTCTACCAGGACTACCAGCAGGAAAAGGTTTTATTATTAATCTTACCTTGCAGCAATGTCTTTAACTACCACAGATTTCTGTAACAGGAGATACCAATCATCTTTTGTTTATTTTCTAATGTATTATAGGTGGTACTTTGGCTTCTGTAGGAGATCTGGTTCAATCAAACTTTTTAGCAGAACATGCAGACTACTTGTCAAGCAGGACCAGTGGGATTTGGATAGGACTATACAGAAATATAAATGGTAATTATTTTAATTTCTATACATTATAATAAAGAACCTTCATTACATTAATTGAAATATGACTATTTTATGTTTTTATTTTGGAGGAGAGGTTCAAGTGCAGTAGAAATTATACAGAAACATTTCTGAAGTAAACACAAAAATAGATACATAGCATTTGATTGAAAAAAAATCTATGAGGTTTAGGATTTTATCCAATAGGTGTGAAATGCTATAGAAAAATCCTGCTTGACTTTGGTTATGGGTCTTGAATATTGCATGGGTCAGTGAAAAATGCTGCAGCCTCCTGCCAGCATGGAGACTGGCTCGAGGCAAGTTTCTTCCCTATCTAGCTTAGTAACAAAGGAATGGAGAGGTGATAAGACTCTCTCAGGAGGCAAAACACAGGAAAGATCCAGTCTTAAGAGAGTGGAACATTATGGGGTATTTTACATGTCTGTGCTGAGGCCATCATAGGGCTCTTTTCTAAACTAGAACTTTCTAACCTAGAGTTTGGAATTGCTCTTGCCTATAATTTTCCACAGTTGCTTCTCGACTGTAGTGTAAGGAAGATTTTGCAGAGGTCTGTAGTCCATCCTGTCCTTTTCGTGGAGCCCTTGCTGAAGATATCTGCAATTCCTGGCTTGTGAGAGAGCATTTTTCTGATGGGTCTGCTCTGTGGCCTGTAAGGGACCCTTTCTCAGGTGATCCAGGCTTCTCTTGGCCTGGCAGCTCCTGTGCGGGGCTGTGAGGATCAAGATGTAACCCATAGGGTCACACCAGGCTCCGTAATTCCTCAATGTAAGGAGAAAAAGAGGCTCTCCAGAAATGGCCTTTCTGGAAAACATGCAAACAGAATAAGGAAGTCTAGCCTCAAAAACTAGCAGTCATAAAGGATTTTTTCAGACTTCGTTTGACTCATTGATACATCAATATTTTTCTTTTAGAGGCAAAAACTATATTTAGAGGGAATAAAGTGTACTAGAAAAAATGTATTCTTTTTTTTTTTTCAAGAAAGTAGTATTGTTTTATTAAACAGCATAACAATTGAATTGGAGAAAGATTAATTAGAGATTAATTAATTAAAGATTAAAGTGGACATTCTGCTGAATTAATAATGCTACTGCTAACATTTGCCGCACCAGGGAAGCTGCTCTGGCAAGACAACACTGCCTTAGACTTTGTCAACTGGGCTGAAGGGCAACCTTCAGGGGATCAGCTTGATTACTGCGTAGAAATGTCTACCTCTTCTGGGTACTGGAGTATCATTTCATGTTCTTCGCAAAGGGGATATATTTGTAAGAGGCCAAAGAGTAAGTGGCTGGTTTAATATTTGCTTTTTACGTGCATGGTTCTATTTTGTAGTAATAACACAATATGGTAATTTTGAAAATAGTCACATTTTATATCTGAATTTACAAACTTTCCCTTAACCTTCTGGTCTGCCAGGAGACCTGTTGCGTACTATATGTGTACTGTCTGTGTCCATACTGCAATTATTATTCAAATAATAACCAAATAATCAGTATTTTCTGGAAAATTTTTCTCCTTTTGATTTTGCTCCCCCATCCAAAATACACACATGTTTTCTTCTGCTAACATTGCTTTTTCCTTTTTATAGAACAAAAGCTGCCTCAGTAATTAGCTCTTCTTCCTCTTGCTGTGCTATGATACATGCTGTTCCAGTAAAGGATGGATGAAGCAATTTCACTTAAGTCATAACAGAACGGAAGCATGATCCAGAACTTGTATAGTGACCTTTGAGAAATAGTAAAAGTGTTTTGGTTAACATATTTTTTTTTAATATTGTGTTTCTGCGCAACTGAACACCATCTGCTTTGGTCAGGAAGTAGAAATATCTGAATATCATGAGCCAAGCAGCCATGTGGTATTTTTGAGTTGAACTGTAAGTCTGCATAAAAGTATGATTTCCTGCCCTATTTCACAACCCAAAGGTTCGGAATGTTTTGAAGTTCTCTTACGCTCCATCCCTTTTTCTACCAAACCAAGCAGCTGGTTGGGAAAGCAGATGTTCACATATGTATTAGCATTAGAACATTTCCTGAAAAATAAAACTCTCCTTTTAGGACAATTCCTAATTGCTAGAGCAATACTAGAGTACTACTTGCAGAAAGCTGTTTTTTTGCTAGCAGAAGTTTTAGAAAGCACTGACATATATTTTTGTCATCCAACTTTGATTGTGATTGCCTCTGGCTCCCACAGCCCATACTGAAAATCTGCTCTTGTGTTAGAGGGGATCCAGCTTGCACGCACCTGCTGCTGCCCGGTGCGCAGTGAGAAATCTTGCAGGAGGTGCCCTCTTTAAACCACGAACAAAACCGCATGGGAAGGCTTGACTGTCAATGCAAACATTATAGATAGATAGAAACAAAATCCAGGACAGTAAAAATCTGCTGGATCTCAGAGGAGCTGAGTGTAGTAGAGGAATTGGAACTGGAAAATACCCTCAGCATTTGACCATCTCACCCAGCACCTCGGTGGTCCCTGCACAGAACACACAGGCTGATGTGGGGGAAAAGATTTATTAACAAGAG
>JAWLRI010000166.1:47937-72994 GCA_034781795.1 Crypturellus tataupa
TAATTACTCATACCTGTGTTTGTCTTTTTTGTAAATGTTGACACTGAACTGGGTCCAGAGCTGTTTGAAGGCTAAAGTCAAATGAAAGGGGCAAAGAGATGATGAAGAAGATGTATCTTACATAAAACAAATAATAAAATTATTTCTCATTTTTGTAGTGTATATAAATATTTTTGGCAGATAATGGAAGGCAAACAGAGAGAGACGCCCATTGTCTGATGTATTCTGGAATCAAACCTAATTTTGTTTGACTGAGAGTGGGGGTTAGGAAGGAGGGCAGGTGTAAGAGTATTTTCAACTGGCAGTACTTCTGAAGACACAACACACTGTAAATGACTTTGTTGTCTCCGATTGAATGATGTTTCACTCTGTCTTGTGAGATCTCATTTCATAATAAAGGTATGAAAAAAATGAGGGAATATTCTCAGGGTAATTTCTGCTGGGTCTTTTTGCCTCTTTTCCTTCAAAACAAATAGAGGATTTTGAAATATAACTGAAGTAGATTTCCACTTAATAAAGGACTAGAGATCATTTGGAATGTGTGACACTATCCCTCTCTGCTTTTCCTACATTTTTTCCTATATTTTTCCTGATGCAAAATTTTTTTAAAAATATTAAAGTTTATTCATTTATTATTTTATGATTAAATAATTTTGCAGTGTTTTGATGTTTATCTTGGAAATCACCTCTTTACAGAAAGATTTTATTTTCTGGTTAGTGGTCACTATTTTGTATTGGTTGTATGCAATTATGGCCTTCTAGTTTTAGCAGCTGATAAACTAGAGGTGACAATGCCCGACTTGTCAAGTTTCTATATAAGATTAAATTGTCCTCTCTTTGCTTATTTTTCATGTTACTATAGTTGATTCTACGAGGTGCACCTTTTGCAACAGTGAAAATCTATCTTCTGGTGAAGAAATTTTCCTTTTTTTCTCTGAGTTTCCCAAATATGTACTTTTGAGATTTAATGCATAACTATCATATTCTGAGCACTCCCTGCTATTTTGACTTGGGGGCCATGAACTGAACCTTTAATGAAATTAATGAAATATTTCAGCAGAATGATGCTGAATTGTTCAGACTTGGACACTTGCATTAAATTGGAATGAAAATTTGCTTTCAGATACAAAATTTGAACTTGGTAATTATAGATTTCAAAATTCCACACGTGACAGGATATTTCCATATTTAGAGCCCAGCATTTTGTCTTTCAATTAAAACTCTCTAAAACTGAGGAAGCCCTAGCCCCCGCTAGTTCCAGAAGGACTTTTATTGCAGCAATTAATTTGTGGTGAAAAAGAAGAAGGAATGAAACACATGAAATGACTTTTTCTACCTTCTTAATTTTCCTCTCTTTCATTCAGACTGCTTTCCAGACACTGGGTGAGTCTTTGCTCTTTCTGCCCTGCAAAAGTGGATGTGAAAGTTGATATTTTTGTTCTCTGGCTTGTCCTCAGGCACTTTGAGAGCTTCCTGGTGGTTAAGTGTTTTGCATTTCATTTTCACTAACAAGATTAATTTATAGAAGCTTTGAAATGATGAAGATACAGAGATATTGGTTCTCTTTTAAAGAGAGGGGAATCAGGACAGGGCAAACTATGGAATTAGAAATCAGGACTGAGTAATATATGGCAATAGAGATTTCCTTTTGGATATTATTTAATTACTGGTTATTCCTGTTCCATGAAAGAGATAACCTTTGTAGCATACTCAGTTCCTCTTTTCTGCATGATATGTCTGTGGTTGTGAGAAAAAGAGTAAGATACCTGTATGTCCTACACTTAGGATGGGGTTATGAAAGATGAGATAGAGCTTGTGGATCGATATGAAATGATGTACAGTGACTAAACAGATTACAGTACTTTTTTTTTTTTTTTTTTTTTTTGTCTGAATCACAGAATCAAGAAAGGCCAAAGAGTAATCACTAGAACCTTTAGCTTATGGACATGAGGCACAGTTAAGGTTCTGAGATTGACCAGAAACTCTATGGCTTGCTCTCCCTGCATTTTTCCTGTGTTCTTCAATTCAACATTTTTGTGGAGGAGTCATGTGCAAATCATAGTGTCCAAAACAGATACTGCTTCTTATGTGCCAGTACAAGCCATTGGAAAAAGCACGTTCAGAGCTGAGTCTGCACTCTGCTCTGCAAGCTGCAACCCAAAGAAAGGAATGAACTAGCTACAGGATGAACCTCGCCATTCCCTCACAGTTGCTATTATTAGACTCAATAATATTCTCAAGGGCAATAGTTGGTATTAGGGGCTATATACTAAGTTCTTAATTAACAAGCAGTCAGCTAAAAGATCCAACAAGATTTAAAACTTACTGTTTAAATGGACAAGGAGAGAAAAACTATATGTTATTTCCACATTTAGATATGAAGAAGTGAAACTTTCATAGATTGACTAAGCTGGTCAAAGTTGCACAGACCTTTTCAGTACAACCAAACATTAAATCAAAATATCCAAAACCCTGGGTCCCATGTCCAGAGACTTGGTCACAGGAACATTTTTTTCCTGTCATAATTTCATTAATCAAACTTTCTCTGATTCTATTATATTCTATTCAAAACAAAATGTATCCTAACATCCTGCCCTTATCTTAGGAAATGATTTTAGTGTTTGTAACTGTATTCTTTGTGGACTCATGGTCCCTCATGCAGTTACTCTCTGAGAAAGGATAAGGGGTGATCCTGCACTGTGTATGCATGGTGGGAAACTGAGGCACACAGAAATGAAGCGCAGAGACTTGCGCTTCAGTCTTATGGGTCTTATAATATTCATTTTTAGTCCAAATGTCACTCCATCACAAGCCAAAGTGCGTGGGAGCTATACAGTATTTGACATAATGAAAAGCAGACCTTTCTTCCCATATACTGACACCTATCACTGAATGAACAGCTTTACACACCAGCAGAAGTAAAACTGCATTAATGTGCAACAGTTCTCAATAAGATTGACTTGAATTCTTTGGTATGTTATTATTATTAAGCTGACTATAATATTTCAGATATGTTAGCTAGCTAGTTTAGCATTAGCATACTTATTTCTCATCAGCAAGATAAAGGCATATAACGACTTACTGACAACACATTTACATCCAAATATTCCCTGGTGTTGGTTCTTGTGAAACTGAGGTAAGATAAATGTGCTAATGAGAGAATACTGGAACAGGACATGAGAGCAAGATATTTTTAATAGTTTTTCATCCTAAAAATAAAAAAAGAACAGAACCTGCCAAGTATTGAAGGAGCAAAAGTCCTCCGAGGGAGAAGGCTCAGTCACTATTTGTTTTAAGTGTACATGCAATCCAGCAGAGGCATATAAATAAAGTGATGTTAAACTTCGAATCTTCAGCACAGCCTTTTCAAAACTTTCTGAGAAAAAGAGTATATTCCAGGAGAGATGACATTAATTTTTGCTATTTTGTTTTACAGGTAATGAAATATTTTTAATATATAATGAGGATAGTAAGCAGTGCATAGTTGCTCAGAGGTCTCATGGGGTCACAACAGCTGCTTGCAAAACAAACAGTGAATTGCCGAAGTTCCGGTGGGTGTCTGATCATCAGGTGATGAGTGTGGCATTTGCACAGTGTTTGGGAGTCCCCTCTAAGCAAGAACAAGCTAAAATTTCTTTGTTCTCCTGCGACAAGAAAAGTGAATTCCAAAAATGGGACTGCAGAAATGCAACCTTGGCAATCCAAGGGGAAGATTTGTTTCTCAGTATTAGCAAAACCAAAAAAGAAGATATTGTGCTGAACAGAGCTTTAGGTACAAGGAGTAAATGGAGGATCTATGGAACTATGGATGACTTGTGTTCACAAGGTCATGAAGGTAAAGTCTGAAGATTGATCTTGACAGTCTCTTTTATTCACTTGTTTGCCATCATGCTTGGGGCTCTTCTAAGGTTATTTTTAACCATTAGCTTTAAGCTAAGCGCTTTATTTAGCCACTCTATAAGTACTAGTCTAACTCTATTGTCATTGCTAGATGAAAGGCACCAGTCTTCAAGCTTAATGTTGCACTTCCATAAACAATACCATTCAGTTCCTCTATGAGAAATCAGAAGACCAAAAAATGTATTTAAATCAGGGATCTCTTTTATGAATAACTGAAAGCTAAGCTTCATGAAGAGCAAAATTATGCTATTTAGAGAAAATTATATTTAAACATGTGAGATGAAAAATATTATAACTTTCCTCTACTTCTATTACCAACTGTTATAGCTAATGATATCGTAAGGAAATGGTAAATTACAAATTTACCTAGAATTTCCTTGGATGACTCTACTACAGACAGCGGGTCACCAGTTACCAAGCTTGTAATTCATTTGTAAGCGTTAACTCCACTTACTTTTACACTAGGTACAAATACACAGAGAATGGGATCCTCCAGACTCCCATGCCTATATTTTAATTTCTCTTCTGTCCTCTCAGATCTGTTTACGCTGTTAGGCAATGCAAATGGAGCACCATGTGTTTTCCCTTTCAAGCTGGGTGGTAGATGGTATGGAGAGTGCACAGACGCTGGCAGGTCGGATGGCTTGCTCTGGTGTGCAACCACCCCTGACTTTGACTCGGACCATCTGTATGGGTTCTGTCCATCTGACAGTAAGTCCTGCTATATCCTATTATAACATCTATACTACTATAGATGTCTTAACAAAATATTGTTAAGTGAATGCATCAGGACTGAGATGCTACTACTGGTGTTACCTTTGTAATGATTTAATTTTACTCCAAAATGTCTCTTTACAAACTATAATACTGTGCATCTAAGAAACAAAAAACACCTCCCCTGTAAATCTCCAATCAAGCTGAATGTTGCCTGAGTTGTCCACTAAAAAGTCACATCCAGGAAAAGGCCAGTAGGCTTTAAATGTGACCCACAATCATTATAAAATCATCCAAAATCAAGTTACTACTTACTGTGTAATATATCCCTCCCTCATTGCAATTTCTGGTAAAAGTTGCATATCCTTTCCTACCTATGCAAATCCCTGTTCTGGATCACAAAACTGGCCTTTAACCCGAGGCAGGAAATAGTTTGTCTTCTGAAAGGCAAAAAAGGAGAAAACTGCTCAAAGATCTTACTGGGATAACAGCATGATCAACCTTTTCCTTGTACCACATGTCTTTCCATCATCCTGCTTTAGGTTATAATGAAGGTCACCAGAGAAATGCATTTGCCTCTGAAGGCAGAATGAAGAGCACCAAAATCTGATGCAACTGTAGATAATGAACATGCTAGTGCAGATTGTTTCTTTCAGGATTGTGCTGCAGAATCATATTTGTTGTTTTGATAGGAGCATTGCTCTTGGAAACCAGGTTCAGTTCGTTTTTCAGCTGGTCATTAGTGTCTTCTCCGCTGACATCGTTGTTGAAAATCATTTCCTAATGTGATATTGCATACAGGGATTTAATAAAATCCCTTATTATATCAACAGGGAAACCAGATGTATTTGGCATTGTATAACTGCTGAGATACTATCACTAGGCTCACTGGATTTACAATTACAAAAGAACATTAAAAAATCAAATTAAAAATTTGACAACTCACCTCTGTTTATGTCAATGAGAATTCCTCTTTGACTCAACAAAGAACATATTAAAAGAAAAGTATGAGATTTTGAGAGGGGATGGAGAGGTTTGCTTTAGAACAACTCAGTTTCACAAATAAACTTTTTAGATAAATTTTATCACAAAATTTTAACACTGCACTACTGCACCTACCTTCTCTCTCACAGACGGTGGCACTAGCAGATTTTGGATTACAGATCCCTTGACAGGAACTAGCTACCAGACAAACTTTCAGTCAGCTCTCACATGGCACCAAGCAAGGAAGAGCTGCCAGCAGCAGAATGCCGAATTATTAAGTGTCACAGAGATACATGAACAAATGTATCTAACAGGTAAAGTAGCATGAGAGACTTGGTAAAGAGTGTCTCTTTTGAAATTATTGTTATTGTTCTCACAAAGTGAAGGGTCTCCAGCTTATTAAGCAAGAGTTGGACCGTGTTCAAAAAACAGTAGCACATCTATCTTAAAAATGGACCTTATAAGGAAAAAAGCCACTATTCTTGCCACTATTCAGTATACCAGTTTTGTGTTAAGAAATCTGTATACTTCATGCAGAAGTCACATAATGCGTAGTTTTTTTTCATATGTTATACAATTTTTATACAGGATACTGGTACTAGATATCAAAAATTTTAAGACTTGCATACATATGGATAGGCTCTGTAGAATGACATCTGTGTTAATTGTATCAAACATAGCAAACCTGCAATATGGATGTTTACAACAGTGATTAATTGTTCCATTTTTAGTGCCTATTATTGCCTAGTTTAGTGCCTGTTATATACTTATAACTGTAAAATAGCATTGCACTTAGAAAACTAATATGCAAACTATTCTTTTGCAATTCTGTATATATTCTGTAACTACAGAATAAATAATCTGAGTTTATTATTGGATTAATATGGATTCTATACTGAAATTTGGAAGTTACTAATCAGATTTCTTATCCTTCTCCAAACTTTGAAAATGCAGAACATTCCATTATAAACATCATAAAATTTAAATTCTTTTGTTTACCTAGATCTGATTGACAGCAAGAGATCCTCTCTCTGGATTGGTCTTAACAGTTTGAATCTCAAAAGTGGCTGGCAATGGAGTGGTGGCTTTCCTTTCAGATACTTAAACTGGGCTCCAGGTAGTATATATTTTTTAAACAATTTTACAGATGACTGTTTCCTGCTAGAATGTTGAATGCATATTTTTTGTGAAATTGAATGCATATTACGTACATTGTAGGTACTGAAGTATTGACCATGAACATATGGGAATGGGGTTGAAAGGCCTATGTGACATATCATTGGTATGAGACTAAAAAGATTAGCTTTTCTTCAGCGTGTTAGATAAACTCATATTCTGTCAGAGGTAGCTAAAGTGAAAAGTAGCAGCTGAGCTGTAGCATACTAAGGATGACTTTAATAAGTTAAAATTTCCGTGTGGCTTATGAGACTCCTTGAATCTTGATAGGGATCAGTTCTCAGGCTCAGGGGGCATCAGGGACCATCACATTGGCAGCGTATCTCTGAAAGTCTCCTTATTGTCTTGGCAACAAGATGGTACATCAAATGTTGAATGTTATATTTGTTGAATAAATGCATACTTATTCCATCTTTTAGTCTTCATCAAGTTTCAGAGGTCCCTTGTGCCACCTGCTTCTATCTGGCACAGAGACTAGAGGGAAATCTTGGAGCTGCTCAGTCTGATGCAGGACTTTCTATCTTTTTCTGAGCTGGCCATACTTCTTAAGCCTTGCAGAAAGAAGGAGCAGTTAGCTGCCAGGGTAGCAGGCTACACCCATGCAGTTTCTGTAATCCAGGGTGGTGGCCACACAGTTAATCAACACATTTTCAGTTTATTGTATCACTGTAGATTGTAGCCACACTGTGGGTATTTAGACTTCTTTGAGGAAAGGGAAACCCTTGCTCATGCACCCAGGGTCCTGGGGAACCTGCTGCAGGGCAGAGCGGCGAAGGCAGCAAGGGAGGAGGCAGGCAGCAAGTGCCAGGACGCGTCAGGCTGGAGCTCACAGCTTGCACTGGGAGATTTGCTTCCAGATTTGCACCCTCCTTTCTGCACCTGAGGGGAGGTGCAGAAAGGACCTTTGTGAAGATTCTGAGTGGACTTGTTTCACTCCAGAAACTACTGGAAGTCACTGGACAAGAATGTGACACAGAAGGGAAAAACTCACCCTGCCTTAGCACAGCAGAAAGGGTTTTGTTTTCACACATTGCAGTTTGGCCTATGTCCTCCAGCAGTTTAGCCTTATTTTTAAAGAATTCAGTTTTATTATCTTTGTGATCCAATAAAATAGAGGCTCGAAGAACTAGAAGCCTTTAGTATGTTCCCATAAGGAGGAAGCTGACCTGGCAGGCTTTGACCAGCCTAGATTCCCAGCACTCCCTACCCAACTGTTAGACACTGTACCCTCAGATCGGCGACATTTCTCTTTTGTCCCTTGTTTTTAGTTAATGATATTAATTCACTAAGCTTAGTTTAGCTTTAAAATGCAGAGCTTAAATTCTGTTTTTTTTTTTTTCTAAGTTTTTGAAAACTCTTTTTATAATTAGCAGCCAATGATTTTTCTTCTGAAGAAACCTCTCTCACATGGCTGTAAAATTCCTTGCTTGAATATAAATTATATTAAGAAAAGATGCTGAAATATTATCTCAAGCTGTATCTTCTCATTTTATGAATGCAAAGGAGAGCAGGAAGTTGATTATGAGGTTCTTCTATAAGGACAAATGGGTTCTGACTGGAAGGCATATGTAAAACAGGATTTTTCATGAGTTGGGGAACTGCTAGCTCTGTTTTCTGGAACTCTGTGCCCAGCACCTCTTTTGTGGCAGTACCAAGTATCCCTTAAACATCTCAACTCAATCCACCGTTGTGCTGTGGCCGATCATGAGCTACATATGTCCTTAAAAGGACTAATGAGTGATCCCCACACTCATGCTAATCAGGAGGCCAAAGAGACCTGAGGAATCTCTGAGGCAGCCTTTCCCTCAGGGTGCTCTAAATTTAGTCTGTCTTCTGTACAAGCTGACAATTTCCACAAAACTTGTAGGAATGTCTTATCTTAAAACAGCAATCATGCAATCAATTGTGGCAGAAAGCGTGAGTTGTGCAATAAGCATCCAAAGAAATATTTTTTTTTGATGGATACTTTTAAATAACGTATCCTTATCTCCAGTAGAAAAATAGCAATAACAATGAAGTGATGAGTTCATAATCAATGCATGAAAAGTCTGAAAATAAATTGTTCTTTAAGTTGCTGATATAAAACGTGTGTTCCACAAAATAGTTTTGTTTTCATTTTATGAAGGAAGCCCATCACCAGAGCCCGGGAAACTTTGTGCAGTACTAAATCCTAGAAGAGGTGCTCAATGGGAAAACCAGCAATGTGCACAGAAAACTGGCTATATCTGTAAAAAGGAAAACTTCTCACTGGATCCTTTCCTCCTTCCCTCAGGTAGGTCAAACAAACAAAACACTTATAAGGAAGTTAGAATTTCTGTCACTAAGGTGAACTATCCTTGTCACTACAAAAGAAAAAACGAAAGTATTTGCACTCTTTTATTCTACTTTGCTGAGTAACGCAGAACAAAACGTGCTGTTATTTCATTAATCAAGCATGCTTAAACACTGGAAAAGTTCCTGGGATCCAGAGACTACATCAGCAATTTTTATGTTATGCTATTATTCAAGAAAACAGAAGCAATGATCTAAGCTGTGGGCTATCTCAAAAGTGCCTTGAATGGCATAAAATTATAGATGCTTCACCCTTTCTATTGTGTATGCTAATGAAAAGATCTAGGCTTATCATTAAATTCTTACAAAGATGGAACTTACGGCCTTAAACCACCTTCTTATGGTATTACAGCTAACATACAAAGGTTGAAAAAAAGTTTTTCAGACCAGTTTTTAAATATAAAAGCAAGTTCTTTGCCTCATCTTATTAGATGAGATTTATCATGAAAAGCTAGGTCCTCAGAGAATTATTTGTGCTTATTTTCCCCCCTTTTAAATACAGTACTATATTCTGTGAAAGCAAATAGATTGTGATATTTTATACATATATGGAATGAATAGATGAGCTATCTATTATAAAGTACTCTAGTCTCATTCTAATTGATTTATTACTTAATTTCAGATGTAATTTGGGTTATTTAAGATTTCATCTTCAATCATTTTAAAACTTGACGTATTTATTTCTCTGAGGTGACGCACAGCCAGTTATATGCCCGGAAGGATGGTCGCGCTATGCAGATCACTGCTACGTGCTTCACAGAGAGCCCCGAGCATGGAAAGAAGCCTTGGTTTCCTGTGAGGAGAGCAACAGCAGCCTGGCCAGTATCCACAGCATTGAAGAGCACGGCTTTATCGTGTCTCAGCTTGGCTACAGTGAGCACTTCTATGGGGCAATTTTGGATACAAATGGAAAATTATAATATTGGAAATTTACAGGATTTGTAAAAAGAGCATTATTCATTTGAGATGAATATTGTTAAAGAAGTCCACAGATAAATATATAAAAGAGCAGGAGGAATCGTTAGTATTCCCTCTTCATTGCTGTTTTCCATTGTAAGAAATCACTAGAAGGAAACCACAGCTCTCGTGACAGCAGTACATGGACTGGTGGTTCTCTTCCTCAGACACCTTGTGCCTGTAGATCCATTATGGACCTTTACTGATAAATTTGAACAGTTTAATTTCCTGCTAGTATCTCCATTTTAACTTATTGAAATATGAAAACAATGTGAATTAGATCTTAAAATAGACTCCACTCCCCTTAACCTAGGTGAATTTGTATTGTAACATAGCAGCTTCAGCTCATATTCATAAAACCTTGCTCCCGTAGACTGGTACAAGCGAGGCACTAAGACAGGTGAATTTGTCTTCCTAGGAGCTACTGATGAGCTGTGGATTGGTCTGAATGACCTCAAAACTCACATGTATTTTGAATGGAGCGATGGGACTCCTGTGTCATATACCAAATGGTTGCCTGGAGAACCAACCCATGCAAGCAGTGCACAAGAAGATTGTGTTCTTATGGCAGGAGAGGTACAATCATGCTACATTCATGCAATACTATGCAGTCTGAGTTTTGCTTCCATTTTTAGTTAGTTCATGACTGCAATTTAAAAAGAAATTGAAAAACAGTATCCATTCACTCAAGAAGATGGTTGTAATAAATTACAGAGATGAAAGACAATTAGTCCAATCTAACAAAATTGGACGAATTGTTGGTGTTCATTCAAAAAATAAGTATTTTTATCTTCTGATTGAAGCACTATTATAAAATAAAAAAAAAAAAGGAATCAACAAAACAAAACAAAAAACTATAAATAAAACAGATCCGTCTATTATTCCTCTCTTCTCCAACTGTGTCTAGGATGGATATTGGGCAGACAGTGCCTGTGACAGGAAGTTAAGTTACATCTGCAGAAGACAGCCTCTGCGGGGTGTTTCGGGGACCACGAAGGCTGATCCTGCCTGCCCGAGGGTAAGAATAAAGGGTAACTAGGATGTTAGTTAACAAAAATCCATTGTCTTTCCAATAACCACTTCACATTGAAACTACCCTTTTCCTTCTTCCGAGTTTTTTTGTTTGTTCGTTTTTTGTTTTACTTATTTGTTGTATTGTTCTAGCAATCGTGGTTTTCTAAGATAGAGTGGGCTGGATTCTGGGTTATGTTGCAAGATGTTACCACATATCATCAATAACAATGAAGCCAAAATCAAATCAAAAAATTTTGAATGAAATTGTTTTCCGAAGCGACTTGTATTTCTACTAGTTTTTTTTTCCCTTCAATTTTCCCATCTTTCTACCCTTCTACTTTTCTACTTACTACTCTTCATTATTTAATAACATTTCCCACAAGCCCATATAGGAAACAGAGCAAAGCCACATTGCTTTAGTTGGAATGAGGTGAAACCAAAACACTGAACACAGATACTTTTCTACCTTTCTGGGGTGCAGAAAGAGTATCTTATGCTGGTATAAAAGGGAAAAGTGATGTGGAATTGAACAGCAATTTTAAGGGTGTTGCCTTTCAAGAGTTTGTCTGGCAAACAGAAACATCAGGTTATCCGAGTCAGTATTTCACTCTAGCAGAGACTCCTCTCTCTATTTCTCAGCAAGTATTTTACTCAGGAAATATTTTATTTATTTGCTTCTTCATTCTGTGTGCCTCCAACCTTTTATCAGTTAAAACACTTCAGTTATTAGTTGTCAAAAGAGATGGACTCTTAAGCATTAAACCCCTATCTTTCTGTATGCTTGCTAAGCTCAATTACCACTGGTCTACTGGATTTCAAAATTAATGAAAATTAATATATTACAGTATTCTGTTGTGTAAACAATATTACGACTTAACTGTCTACATTTGAAATTCAAACACTATAACACATGCTGTTATATATGCAAGTGTGCACCATGTGTTCTTTTTTACAGGGCTGGGAAAGACATGGTTTTTACTGCTATCTAGTTGGACATACTTCTGTAACATTTTTGGAGGCAAAGAAAGCCTGTGAAAGGAGCAATAGTTATTTAACAAGTATAGGAGACAGGTAGGAAAAGAGTCCTTTTAATAGACTATGCTTAAAATTTTATAAAATAATTGAGAACTTTTCAGAAAAAAAGTATTGAGTCAGGATTACAAGATGACTTTCTTCAGGAAAAAAAATTCAGGAAATACAGTATGCCTTTTCTAACTAAATGTGTCTTATATCTGTTTTCCAGTACTTTACTCTGAAAGGAAAGGTTGCTCTGTCCCATTAGAAGGATTTTTTTTCAGCATAGCAGAACTTCAACTATTAATGAAGTTAGGCCATCAGACTAGCTAGTTTAGTGAGGTATTTTCACATATAAGGAGAGATTATATAGGAGAATAGACTATAAAGGAGACTCTGTATAAAAGAGGTATATATAAAGAAGTCTCATTTTTTTCTATGCTTGTATAGTTTAGGATGCTGAGAGATGTCAGACTAAGGAAAAATCAGACTTAATCTCCGTCTGACTTTTCTTCTCCCTTTAGGTATGAGCAAGCTTACCTGACCAGCCTCGTTGGTCTGAGCCCTGAGAAATACTTCTGGATTGGGCTCTCAGATATGGAGGAGCACGGGTCGTTCAAGTGGGCTGACAGTGCAGCTGTGCTCTACACGAACTGGAACGCAGCAACGCCTGGTACTCTGTCATGTGCAATCTCTGACATCTGAATCTATATTTTAGAAGCTGGATCATCAAGTGCTATGCCGGGAAAGAACGACATACAATGAAGGGTGATGCTGCAAGTGTCCGAGCTGACCCATAGGGAGCCACAGGAAGCTTAATGCGGCATCAGGCCAAGCTAACATGTTTGAGTTTTGAAAGCAGAGTTTGAAAGCTCTGTAAATATGCTAGCTATGCTCAGGTTGAATCTTCAGTTTCAGCACAGTGCTGGCAAAGCTCATATGAGGCAACTCATATGATCTGTGCTCAGAAATCTGTGTGTTGTGCTTCATTTCACAGTTTATTCTATATCCTTAAGTGCTTAGGATGGAATTCATCTCATTAAACTTAAATCACCTAGAAGTTAAATACCTACTCTATAGTTGCAGCCAAATCTACTTATTGCTTCAGGAGAAAAAAAAAAAAAATTGTGATGAGTTCTCTGAACATGCACTTTGGGGACTATACAGAGAGGGAATCTAACAATTAGATTCATCAAACACTTAATTATGAGGAGGCTGACGTGAACTGAGGAGGTCTCGCACATCCACACTCTCTATAAGCAATGCAGTAATGGTGAGGGTGTTGCAGCAGCTTGTAAGCCCCTTGATGGCTTCAGATCGCTTCCAGGTGATGGGCTGCCAAATCCTTTCAGTGAAGAAAGAGAGAGGCAGTGGGGTGCTTATGCTCTTGAGTTCTAAAGCTTTTCAAGCTTTTCAAGCTTCAAGTCATGAAGGACTCTGCCTGCTGCTTTCCTCTCTTTAAAACTTCCTTCTTTGAGTGGACATGGCACTTTCTATTTCCAAAAGTCTTTTAAAAATGAATCGCATGAGCTGTAAAGACAGCAGGGGAAACACTTCAAAATGCTGTTTAATTTTGTTTTATATCTCACAAAGGAAGAAAAGGAGGTTGTGTTGTCCTGAGGACTGGAAATACAGCTGGATTATGGGACGTGCAGAATTGTGAAGTGAAGGCAAAATTTCTATGCAAAAAAATAGCTGGAAAAATCACTCTTCCTCTTGCTCATGAAACAATTTCAAAATCCAAATGTCCTTTGGGTTGGAATACAAACAATAGTACTAATTCATGCTTCAAAGTAAGTAGCAATTTTTCCAGCAATCCTGCTCATGAGTCAGGAGTATCAAATAGATATAAAGTCTAAATTTCAGATAAAGGCAAAGTTTTTATATCGATTATTAATGTAAATCAAGTATCAATGTAATAGTGATATGTAAAACTAGCTAAGTAGCATATTCTTTTACCCATATTATACATGCTTATTTATAATTTACTGCTTTCCTATATTGCTTATACAAGGCAGTTAGTTTTATTTTTAATATTTACAGTGTAAATTGTTCTACTGTAAAATTCATCTATAGATTTTTGTGAGAGAAGGAAACCAAAAGAAAACATGGTTTGAGGCTCGAGACTTTTGCAGAGGAATTGGAGGAGATCTGACCGCCATTAGAAATGAAGAAGAGCAAAGACTGATAGAAAGTTTAATAATGTAAGTAAACATGAAATCACTCTTTGGTGTAATAATGCATTATATAGGAATAAACAAACATATTCTTAATTCTTTCCTGACATAATTAATTTAAAATTTATTTCTGTTGATAGTCATTGTCACAAGAATTGAAAAAAACCCTTCATATGGCTGCCAATTTCTAAATACTTTTTTTGGAGTTCCTTAAATTGGTCTTTGCAGATGTGTACATTTATGTAATTTGTTTCAAAGCTTTAACTACTCCTTTAAACCTCTAATAAAGGTGTTATTTTGCTTTAGAATTTGTAAAATTTAATGCAGCCAACCTCAAATATTCTCTTCTTCCATAATACATTTTTCTTTTTTCTTTTTTTTTTTCACTCTAGAAATGAATTCCCATCATTTCAGATTTTCTGGATGGGCTTACAGTGTTTGAATCCTGACGGTGGACTTTCTTGGAGTGACGGATCACCGGTGAGTGTTAGATGCTCCTAACTAACTTTTTCATTGCTGGAGATGTTTCCATGACTGGAAGCTCCTTTCCTTGTGAGAGAAGAACAAAAATCAACACTGTATTTCTCCTGTAGGTGAATTACAAGAATTCAAGATATTTTTACAATACTCAATTTGAATATTGTGGAGCAATTGGTGAAGATTCCATGTTATGGATTAACAGGCCCTGTGAACACCCATATGACTGGATTTGTGAAATAAAGAAAGGTAGACTACTTTCTTCTAAGCTCACAGTAGAGGTTGTCTGTAGAAATTTAAGATGAATCACATCAACCAAAATAGGAAGTTGTCTACTTATAGAATCATAGAAAATATGAGGAAAGCCACCTGAAGGGCTCATCTGGTAAAATCCATCACTCTGCCCAGAAGCAGATTTTACTAAAACAGCGGGTTTGACTGACAGGAGACTACATTTTCTGGAACTTTTGCATATACGGAACTTCTAAATTGGAGGATTGAAGGGGAAAGTGAGTGTTACAATTTGTAAAAAAGATTACTTGAAATCTCAATATCATGCATGAAGTGAATTTTCTATCCTCCACTCACTGAATTCAAGAGCAACTTAACTACCTAGTTTAATTCAGACAAGATTACCAGCATATTAGAATCATTCTCTGTGTAAGATGGCATGTAAAAAAGTGAGATAATAACAGCTTTGCTATAATGAAAAGACAATAACCTATGCTTCATAATTTACATATGTTAAGACAATAGGTGCATTCACATCCTCCTTTCATATGAGCAGAAGAATTGTCTATGTTTATACTGCTATTTTTTCAAAGTGTAGTGACTGTTATGAAATATATCCACTGTTAGAAGAATCAACTATAGTTTCATATTTTGTTGCATACTTCCAAAATTAACAGACTCCTCATGTTTTAGTTTCTCCTTTTGGGTTCCTTCACACAAGCAGTCAGGATTAATATTTAAAAAGATGCTTTTCTAAACTTGGAAAGATCATTTCGAAGTTGGTGATTGATTCAAAATAATCTGATTCTAGATCAGTCACTTTGTCTCAGCTTACTTTATTTAAAAATGTAACAGTTATGCATATACATATCTCAAAAAGTTGTTGTGAAGATACTTTGGTAAGTTTCTCTGTAATTTTCAATGAGTGATTAGCACAATTAAAAATTATTAACAACTTTGTCAATTAGAAGACTACATTCATAAAGAATCTTACTTTGGTGCAGAGCAAGTATACTAACACCCAAGTAACATATTTTCATTCTTCTATTTTTTTTTTCAGAAACAAATAATTGCTTAGATTAACTGCATTGGTCAAATTTAGGCAACACTCAGGATGTACAGGATGTATTTAACAAAAATCTGTGATACAGAGATGTAGAGCTGTAACACATCTGTTAATTCCCTGAACATACACTCTCTGCATCAAAAATTTTAAGCAAATACATTCTCCACAGAGTGTGTTAAACACAGAATATGGATTGATATGGATATTTCATTTTCACTGAACATTCAAGAAGTATTTTACATCTTCAATTTTTTATACAGGGGCAACCTTGAAACCAGAACCAGTAATGCCTGCTGCCAGTAAGTTTTTTGTTCATATTCTCTACTCCATTGAGTAATAGTGTGTAACTTAAAGCCACTTCATAGAAGACTGGTACAGAAAACAGTGATTCCTTTTCTCTGTTGCAGTGTATGAAGTCACTGAAGATGGCTGGGTTATAAAAGGGAACAAACAATATTTTTTCAGCAGAGAACGTTCCTCCATGGAAAAAGCCAGAAAGTTCTGCAAAGACAATTATGGAGACATTGTTACTATTAGAAATAATGATGAAAGAATGTTTTTGTGGAGATATGTAAGAGGAAATTTTACTATCTGTTTCACTATAGATGATGTGTATGCTCTGCTGCGTGCACAGCTCTCACTGTTCTCAATGAAGGGGAAGAGAAGAAGGTGAAGGAGGACAGACAGCTTGAGATATTTAAAATTATTTACTCCTAAGCACCAACACATTTATACTAAATTCTTCCTCCAATCTTCCTCGCTTCTTAAAAAAGATCATGAACCAGCTCTAAAGCTTTACTCAGAGCAGTAATGCAGCCAAAACTAGCCAAAACTACTCCTAAGCAGGAAGCCAAAGTATGTGATATACCATATTTATGTCAATGCTGGTCCTCTCTAGTGACTAAAAAAGATTATTTATACAACAAGTATTCATCTATTTTATTTAATAGCAGATAAATAATTTTCTCAAATGAGATAACTACAATGTAAAAGCAAGCAGTTACTGAAAGTATATCTTTGTGTGTAGATCTTAAAAAGTGGCAAGCTGGATTCATATCTCATAGGATTAATTCAGGATGTTGATCGACAGTACAGGTAGGTAAACAATTTATATCAAGATTCACAACGTTCACTGCAGAAATTTTTTACTATTTATTACTTTTTGCTATTTTTACTGAAGGGGAACTCTGTACAAGGGAATAAAAGCAGTTTGAGAGAGTTATATTACATGTAGAAAAGTGTGTTCTCCCATGGTTTATCTACACTGTAAAATCATAATAAGTTAAAGACTACATGCTATGAATACATAGAGAAACACTGAGAGAAATATTGGCATTTTTGTTCTTTGAGTTGATCTGATTTCAATTATTATCTGAGGTATTTTAACCCCAACGGAAATGCATTTTAGAGACAGATATACTCAGCTGTAAATATTTTTAGAACTGAGGTATTTTTAGCAAATGATTGCCATGTTAAAATAGATTTTTCTCAACTGTTTCATGAACAGTTATCTGACCAGCATCTACTGTGTTGCTTCTGTTTTTTTTCTTCAGTTGGGTAAGCGGAAGCCCAGTTCACTATGCAGCTTGGGCACCAGATGAGCCCAATTTTGCAGCTATTCAAGAAAACTGTGTGGTCTTAAAGAAAGAAGATGGTGAGATGCACAACATTTTAGGAAGTATTTCTATCAGTATCAATGCATATGGAGTTCATTCAGGGGAAAAACTGGTCATGAAAATGGAATATAAGAAATTATGACTTTCATAGTGAATGCAGGGGAAGACTGAGGCAGTAATTTTTCAGCTGTGCAAAGAGTAAGTTCAAATCAATGGCAAATTGGTCTTTCAAAAATAATTATAGTGAGCCAAGGAACAGAATATATACCTAAGGACATAACATGTATATAGAGCTTCACATTTAATTGTGTTTTGATTGATAAATTGTTACTTTACACTTGCAATTCTGAGTGCAGGAAAGGTGGATTTGGCACAGAGGTTAGGGGATTGCTATGTAAGTCCTATCATCAGTCTTCTGCCTCATATAGCCACTGCCTCTGGAGTCACAGCCAGATCAAGTTCTGGGGTAGAGAGTGGAGCTGAAGCAGGCCATCACTCTGGCTAACACGGCCAGACAGAAGCGATATGCATGCAAGCCAGTACATTTTCCCACAAATTTCAATCATCTTCTTCATTGTCTCCTTATCTTAAATATCCAGGCTTGTGGAATGATGTCCACTGTGCTTTCTCACATGGCTTTATCTGCGAGAGGCACAGAAGTTTTATAAACACAACACTTGCTCCAACAGTACCTCCGCCCCCAGGAGGATGTCCTGAAGATTGGATTTTATTTAAAAATCAGGTATGATAGCATTCATTTAAGTGTAATATGGATCTTTGGGAAGGTATGCAAAGCAATACCTTCTGTTTCTCTTTTCTGTTCTGATAGCCATTATCCAAAGCTGCATTAAAAAATGGATCAGTTAGATAACTGTTGCAAAATGATGATTTTGTAGATGTAGATTTTTATTTTTCTGAAAAGTGGTCATCTGAGACACATTGACAAAATAGTTACACAGTCTGTATCTTCTTTAAAAGGAAAAATTGACTAAATTCAACTGAAAGCACGACTATGAGCATGTCAGTCACCTGAGCCAGAACAAACCACAAATAATGCCTGATATTTTTTTAAAAACCTCAATGTAATGCTTCCCTCACCTCCAAAGGGACAAACTCTGATGCTATATTAAGTTACAGCTAGAGAATATATAGAATATATAGAAAATAGTTACAATAGTGAAATTCCTGTTTGCTTACGGTTGTCAGAGTTATTTCCCACAAACTGCAGTCTTATTCTCTGACAGTGCTACGGGTATGCCACAGAACAGAGGGTGAAAGCATAGACATCCTAGGTACACTCGTAATTACACTAATTTCTACTAAAATTAGTGTAATTCAAACCCTAATTCCTTTTGCTATCAATCACTAACAATCATCTAACTCATTTTTCCCTAGTGCTACAAAATTTTTGGCTCTGTTTATGTGTCTTGGTCCACAGCACAGCGGGCTTGCACCAGCCTCGGGGGACACCTGGCTAGCATACACAACGAACAAGTACAAGGTGCTGTCTCAGATGCTCTCATGTCTCAGATTAGTGTTTGTTCTGTACACAGCGGTCATGTCCTGCAGAGAAGAACATGGCAAAAAGAACCAATATGTGCATTTCAAAGTACCTATATCTACATGGGTTATACAGCCATAGCATAAAGCTTTTTTGGAGAATTAAAAACAGCTGTCTTGAGCATGATAATGATGCTAAGCGTTGCTCCCTCCTGTAACACAGAAAAGTCTATATGTATGTATGTATGTATGTATTTATTTACTTATTTGTTGGGTACAAATTATCATCATAGAAAAATAAATCCAGACCTGATGTTGTAGTTTTTGATAAAGAGAGAGCAAAGGAAGTCATGGTTTGCTTCTGCCAGAAATAGAAACTATCACTATATCTCTCTATATTGCTCTAAATCTGCAAACTAATTCAGCTGTAGCAATGTCATGTGAAGACACATTTTCACCTTGACTAAGTTCTCAGGCTTCCACTTGCAGCTAAATGTAGCTACCTGTGTAGTTTCCCTTAGTAAATTAGCCCATTCTGCCTCTTGAAATAAATGATCTGGTTGATACAGTGATGGTCAGGCAGATATTTTATCTTACCCCTTTCAGAACTAGTCTTGCTTAATAGTTGCAAATATTTCCACTCTTTGAGACTTTCACACACAAAGTCTTGGACCTTTGGTTTGCCATAAACAAATTCGGTATATTTCCAATCAAATACTAATTAAAATGTATTTACAAGTCTTTAAAAACAAAAATACTTAAGGATTTCTTTATGTGCTGATGTATTAGCTGATGACATGTTAAACTTCTTTTCTATGGCCTTTTTCCAGCTTTTCTTACTTACCAGTTGAAGGATGCATCAAATGATCTCTGGATTGGCTTGAATGATTTACTCAGTGAACTCAACTTTGTTTGGACTGATGGAAGTGTTGTTTCTTATACAAACTGGGCTCCAGATTGCCCCAAAATTAAAGAAATTTATTTGTACGACTCCCTGCACCCAGAAGATGGCCACAATGTGCTACAGGTAAATATTATGCATAATTTGTCATCAGTTAAATCAGGAGATCAGGATTGTAATATCACTTAGAGATACAATATTTCAATGATTTGGTCTTACTTTCAGGCTTCTAACTCAGTGCAGAAGAGGGCAAGTCCTTACTGTGATTTTGCCAAAGTATTTGCAAGTATACTGGGACAGGCTGGTGAATAAAGTTTTCTTGTTTCTAGCAATTTACTGTTCATTTTGGAGAAAACTTAAATGTAGCATTGAAATCTTAAGTTAACAAACATCGGGAACATTTTCACATGTATGATAGGGAAGGAAAAAAGTATGCATCAGGAAAGAATTATTTTTTTCCGTTTTTTTTTTGTCTTCTGTCTTTAAAATTATAACTGAGATGCAAGAGACCAACAAAGGTCAAATGCTTTCTAAACCAGTGAAATTCTCACCACTACTCGTACTGAAATATAAAGCTCTCTAAATCTTCAGTCCAAAACAGACTGATTTCCACAGCATATTGCCCTTTTCCCATTTATTGCCAAATCTTCCCTACAGGGCTTCTCATTCTGTATTGTCCTGCTCGCTGCCCTTCTGCACTTCACTCTCACTCACACTAACAAATAAATAAATAAAAGCTCTAGAGAATCTGTGTAATCTACACCTCAGCCAATTCTTATTGCACTTCCTCCTCTAGCCAGTGTACAAGGTTCTCCTGATATAAATGATACAGTACCAATACATAGCTCCATTTTACCACAACTCCAGCAACAACTGGAAAATATTACACACATGCACGAAAGAAGAAGTGCAAGGTTAAATTTTAATTCTCTCCTTCACCCTCAACCGTCTCATTTGGAGAATCTTTTTAAAGGAGTCAAGTATCATTGAAAAATTGCTCAAGCTTAAGAAGCAATTTACCACCTTCTCTGGTCCTGTTTCACAATTAGCCTTCTTCATTCCTATCCGTTTTCTTCAAAATAAGACAATAAATTTCACAAAAAAAAGATGTTCCTGAAGATTTTATGGCAGCTTCATAGGCTGTACACTTAAGCTAGCTTCAAGTTCCAGTTTCTTAAGCACTGAGAAATGTATCCTGTCCTGCTGTTGCTGAAAGGGATATGGCAATTGAGCTTCAGTTAGATCTATCTGTCAAGAATAACCACTATTTAAATGTCCCTGTGCAGGCCGTGCACAAAGCTTGACTTCTTTTTTATTTCATTCTTATTCAAAAATCTAGCTGAGAGCTGCTCATTATACAGCGAATCAGAAAGTGTGATATAATGTTCTTAAAAGTAGTAAAAGATAATGATCACATGCAGAAGCAGGCTGAGCTGCAGCAATAACATTGCAAAAATTCACAAGACACTACCAAATAGAAGCTGTCCCTAAAACAAGGCCACAAAGGAAGGTGTTTCTAGAACCCCAATAGGAAAAGGAAAATACGAATAGGCAAAAAAATAGACGGAAAGGAAAAGTAAGGGAAGGGAAAAAGGAAAAAAGGGAAGGAAAGGGAAAAAAAAAAAAGGAAAAAGAGGGGGAAAAAGGGAAAAAAAAGAAAAAAGTGAACTGTCTCAGGTTTATTTTTTTAACTTCTAATATTCATGCTCCTTTCCCTCCTTCAACAGTTTGATTGTGTTTCTCTGAAGAGAGGTCATGTTGAAGACACAGGAAAATGGGATGACGAACCGTGTTATAGCTCCAGAGGGTATATATGCCAGAAGAACAGTGGTGAGTTCTGTTTTGCTAGTCTTGAAATTTATATTATATTAATTAAAATCACTTCTTTAATATGGTTTAGATGACTGTTTCCATTTTTTTTCAAGTAAAGGACCAGTAAAACTAAAATTAAAAATAAACATAGCTCCTCTTTCTTCTCTGTACAGCTTAGTAGTGTTTTGGAAAAGGGAATGATAAATACTAGAATTTAGGAACACAGAATATTTTTATTTTATATTAACATAATTTAGCAAACAAAACACCACTTTTTAATGGCCAAAGTTGATAAATAACCTATATATCATCATAATTTTGCCAAGAGGGAAGGGAAAAGAAGGGAAGGGAAGGGAAGTTTCCCAAGTTTACCGTACTGGTATGCTTTTTTGGACTTTTTGCTAAAAAAGCTGGCATGAATTCAAAATTTCCAGTGGCTGAGAGTGCATTCTTTTCATGCAGAATGCTCACTGTTGTTTTGAAATTATCTGCTACTCATGAACATGTAAGGATAAATGTTTTGTTCTAATTACCAATTTACTACTTGGTCTGTAAATAATGAAGATGTTATTCTGTTGCTCAAGACACATATGTGACCTCTGGATTTACCTATTTTTTTTTCTTTTCTCTTTTATTCCTACAGACCCAAAATTCTTTAAGCCATCAGCAGCACTGCTGGACTTCGCTTCTGCTCATTCTGATGGAATTAGCTATTCTGTCATCCAATCCAAAATGAATTGGGAAGAAGCACAAAAATCCTGTAATAACAAAGCCTCAGAACTTGTCAGCATTTTAGATCCATATGATCAATCACTGGTGTTCTTAGTTGCACAAGAATATGGAGAGCCTCTATGGATTGGTCTAAATAGCAACATGGTAAGAACACATGCATTACGGAGAGTCAGGCTTACACTGCTCCAGTTTTGTTCTTTGTTTAGAAGAATCTCACTGCATCTTCTCGTCTTGAAACCTGTAAGAAATTCTGTCAGTGTATCCCTGAAAGCAACAATTTATGTCAGTACCATACCCATTTAATTCTCAAGTTAAACAAATATGAGCCATGAGATTTTAATGAATTAAGAACACCTAGATACTTTAGCTCAAAGAAAGCTCCAGTGAGTGAGGAGTGCAGTGAAGGAATGCAGTGTATTGTTTGAAGTCATTTAAAGAATCAATAACATAATATCTCCCACATTATGATTTTTATTTATTTTAAAAGTTATTCCAAAATCAACATGCATGAGTACATCCTGCCCTCCACGTGCTTACGTATTCCAGTGACCCGTGGCATTGTATCTTAGCTTGCACACCTCAGATCTGGGACGGAATCTATTTTGCATGTGTTTATGTATTCCCTTAGAGTAGTCTTGTTTGTAGCAGCAGAGAAATACAGTGTGGACAGAAACAATGGCAAAAATTATTTAAAGGAATCTGAAGCCTGTATGATACAGTATCTGAGCATATTATCTAAACATTTATTCTTTCATTTGAAAGTGCAATTGGTGTAATACTCCCCATTTAGATGTTAGAATATTATGGAGGCAAATCTTTTGTTTACTTCATCTGATGTCTGTTGAGATGTCTACTTCACTTGTATGATGGAGAAGAGGAAGGTGAACATTTGGCTTGTAGGTGTGTTTTTACATGCTATACTCTTCCTCATGAATCATAGTCACCGTAGCTACAACAAATTAATGGTTATTGATCAACAGTTCTACTCACACAGTCAATCTCTGTGCAGGCCTTTGCAAGGTGCTGGTACCAACATGATGTCTTATTTGACTCCCAGTTTTGTACCTTCTTTCATCTCCCATTACTTTCTCCCTTCTACTTTCCAGTGCTTGAAAAATAGTCTGAATTAATATTAGATACTTTTCTGAAGGTATAAGAAATCATTCTATGCTCATATTCTTATATAGCAGACACTATACATCTTGTTGCAATAAGCATTTGCAAGCATAAAAATGTGGTATTGTTAAGCACATGATTCTACTAGTTTTATGAAAGTCCTTGCATGATCTTATATACATCACTCAAACAGACCTTGATATTACCATGTAGATTTTACTTCTAGACCAATGGCAAATATCAATGGATTGACAAATGGAGATTAGTTTACAGTAAGTGGTCCAGTGGGGAACCGAAACAGAAATGGGCATGTGTTTATGTAGACACCGATGGAACCTGGAAGACAGCTTCATGCAAGGCAGAATTTTTTTCCCTCTGTAAAAAATCTGATGGTAAGCAATCGAGTGTAAGTATTTTAACTGTAGACTGCAGAGATTTATCAACTGAGCTAAATACCACTAGAAAGGGGAAGAATACTTGCTTTATGGTCTAGTATATAGGATGACACGAACAGCTAACTCTATAGTTGTAAAAATTACCATGAATTCTTCCCACAGGTCAATCTGTTCACATTATTCATCTCTGGAACTCTGAAAAACATAGGACTGAATATGCATTGGTTTCTTAATTATTCATTCTATTAGGAAAACTAATCCACTGACTACGAGGTCTATTCTTGATACGGAATATTCTATCCAGGTTGGGACTCTAAAATTTTCAAAGGATGTCAGTCAAATAGGGTTTGCGTATAAGTAGGTAACAAAAATTGTAAGGAAAGTGAGGTTGCACAGACTATAGAACAAAGGACTAAGAGAAACTGTGGTATCATTTTTATAATGAAACATGGCTCTAAAGAAATCAATTTTTTATTCCCTTTAATATTTGATAAGGCATAACAGACTTGAAGCAAGAGAGATTTGTATTAGATAAAACAAAAACACCTGTAAGTCATGTTGAATAATACCAACATTTTCGTTCATATTCAAATTTCTAGTATACAGTTTTGATCCTGTCAAAAAATCAGTGTAAAAGCCATTTTAAAAATAACAGTTTTAAGTAAGTAGACAGATATTTTTGACAAAAATCTAGCTGCATACTTTATTAACTAGAGTAATTAAAGAACATAAATGGACAGAATCTGTGCTTCTTAAAAACTAGTGTATCTTCTTAATCACCTTGATTGCTTAATGTGAAATGAACTATGCTCTAAAACAGAAATTTCAAACAATATCCAAATTCTTATTAGAATCTTTCATGTTTTCTCTGATGACAAATCCAATATAATTAGATTATTATTTTTTATAATATATATAATATATTTATATATATTTATATACAT
>JAWLRI010000166.1:73094-90818 GCA_034781795.1 Crypturellus tataupa
ATAATATATATATATATATTTATATATATATATAATATATTTATAATATATTTTAATAATATATATATTTTTTCCTTACTAGTGTATGATACAAACGAGTTTTATAAAATAATCATCTCATCTCTTACCAGCAATAGCACCTACTGAACCCCCAGAACTCCCTGGAAAATGCCCAGAATCAAAAGGACACAAATCTTGGATACCTTTCCATGGTCACTGCTATTACTTTGAGGCCTCCAGGAAAAGAACCTGGTCTCAAGCTTACCAGGAATGTACCCGACTGGGTGAGTGAAGTGTTTCAGAAAGACTGAATACATATATAAAACCATAAAAGACTTTCTGTTAAGCAAGTCTCACTTAAAACTTAAAACTTAATGCTTTTACCTTCTCCCCCACCCCAAATATGTATTTGTGTTGTTTCACTATAAAACTAATTATTTTAGGAAAAATCTTTGATACCTCAAATTCATTTGATATTTTTGATATCTCAAATGCTGAGCTCTTAGGATCTTCTAGTTGTATTAAAAGCAATAATTGTGTGAATCTGTATTTCTGATTAATTACTCTTTTAGGATTAAGAGCTAATATAGGGATGTGTAGTAACATTTTCTTTTATGTACTACAGTGCTGGCCTACGGTTGAGTAAATGAAAAGGTAGTTAGGCAAAGGCATTTTACTTTACAGTTGACAATAAAATTCACAAAATAGTTCTATAAAAAGATAATTACTAGAAAAAAAAATGCATCATAGATACCTTCAGCATATCAACATCACATTTTTGGGTGTCATTAGACCTGTCCAGAAGTCCGGAGTCCACTTCTTTTTCTCCAGAAACTACACACTAGCCTAAAATCTATCTCTTAGTGCTAACTTACATTCATAGAGACACAACCATGCTCAAAATAGCTGGATAGGATACAATAAACATAATGAAACTAGTGAATATTCTGTACAAGAATACATGATTTCTATATTTATTGATTTAAACTGGCCACTAAGCTTAAGAAAATGTAACACTGCAACGTGTTCGTTGTACTGTACTTTTCAGCTGCTGACTTGGTATCAATAAAAGACTATGCTGAAGCAAACTTTCTGTCTGACAGCATTAAAGTACTTCATGGAAAATCACCGAACTTTTGGATAGGACTGAAGAAAAACGGTAATATCCTAAATATTTAATCATATATTATTGACAATACATAATGATGCTACAAGTTTTATTAAAAAGAAAGTGACATTTTATACTTGAAAGTAAGGTATACTTCGGTATATCGATAGGTATATCGAATACATAAGATGTATTTCAAGGCATGCTTACATAAGTAACTGTAACTGAAATATTTTATTATCTATCATGCTATAATTTTTTGTTCTCCATATCACATGTTCTATCAGGCTAAAACATTGTATTTTACCTATACATGTTAATTTTAAACATCAGAAGAATGGGTGTGGACAGACAAAACTGCCATGGATTTTGTCAACTGGAATATGGCAGAACCTTCAGGCAACAGGCAAAAGCACTGTGGAGAAATATCTGCATTGTCTGGGTACTGGAACAGCAATGTCTGTTCTTTCAAGAAAGGATATATCTGTAAAAAAATGAAAAGTAAGTAATATTTATATGAGCTATAGCAAACAATGGCTAATAATGTACCTGAATTATAGGTAAAGCCTATGTGTGCATACTGTAATGATTATAGCATATGGATTGATATGGTATGTGCAAAAACAATAGACACCTATAGCAAGATTCAGCTGCCTAAATCCTAGGGGTTCCAGTACCATAGGGTATCCCATGTAGCTTCCAGCTGCTTCCTCAGAAGGCTGTGTGCCCCGTAAGTCCTGTACAATGCCATGATCCCCAGACAGCTTGTATGCTTCAGTCACCGATGAGTAGGAAGTGAATGGCCAGAGACCACTCACTGGTCATAAAAAGTGGGTTTTCAGTAAAACCAGTATTTCTCCTGAATTACAATCCTAAATTTGAAACCAGCAACTATCATTTCACGTCAGCCGAATATATTACACCCAAGAAGTCTTGCTGTATGATTGCAGAAATTGTTGATTCATTGCTCTCTTCTGTACTGATAGACTAGGGGAATATGATTACACAGATTTTTGTGGCACTCTTTATCTACAGTGTGTTAGAATCATATTTGACAGAATGACTTTATTTTTTGATAGCAAAATGATCATCTGAAAGAAAATTCAAGAGTTGAAATACCAAATGAGATTAAGCTAAAGAAATTGAGAACTTGAATTGAATATTTTGTTTTCTTAACTCTGTATTTCTGTTAATCTTTCCCTTACCTAGTAAGTTTAGGAAGCCCCATTACAAGAATATTCTGTTCATTCCATACACACAGCCACAATGAAAGGTTGCCTTCAGCCAGGAGGTTAAATTCACAGAAGACTCTTTTCAGCACAGCATTCTTGTGAATAAAGATACTCATGAGATATTTCCAATAAGTTTGACACACCTATTCAGAAAATGTTCCTCATTTCAGAAAAAGTCTAAAAAGAATTCAAGTCTAAAAGACAGTTTCTCAAAATAAACATATATGTAAACATTTTTAGAAGACGCATACATTTTACTATAATCTCATTTCTCGTTGGATAACTTTACTGAGGAGGTCAAGTTAGAAGCTTACACATTCTTAGCTTCATCTCTCAGGGGACTTCACATATCACCAACAGGTGAAGAAGTGTGTTAAAAACTTTGAAATTTCTCTTAAGAACATTCAAAATAAGTACTTTCTTTTCTTTCTGAAAGCTATTGGGAAAACAGAGATGCCAACAGAAAATAAAGGTAAGCATACTTCTTTTAAATAGAATTAAGGAGGTGCCAACATATGATAAGCATATAATGAAATAATTTCTAAATATTAATTCTAAAAGTATTTCAAAATAAAAACTCTTTAAATTTCATTTGTACTTGGTTATAGAAAATATATAAATTGTATAAAATTGTATTTTTTCTTAATTGGTTTTAATTTATATATTTTTGTTAGTAAGATAATTGGTTAGACCAAAAATCTCACTTATCACTGGATTCTGACATCTCTTAAAATCAAAGGTGTTGATTCTGTTTCATCCGCTTACAGGAGAGAAAAAGGAGAAAGTATTTTCCACCAGCATCATTTGGGTCTTTGTTGTTCTAGTCCTTTTTATTGTTGGAGCTGGAAGTCTACTTTATTTCTACCTGAAGTTCAAGAAAAAACAAAATCAGCTAGATCTGTCAACTAGAATGGGAGGAACAGAAGCACCTGTGGATATGCAAGAACAGGATGCACACACTGGCATGTAGTTTGGCAAATACCTATACGTTTCAGATAACAGAAATTAACCTATGCAACTGGAATCGGTGGCATCTTAGGCCACTTTTTTTCCTACACCAAAAATAGTCTTCTCTCTCCACAGATATGAAATTAATGAATTCATATAAACTTACACAAAAATGTACTTTCAAAATTCCATCTCTAAGAGCTATAGATATTCTGTTTTTGTTTAGTTTACATATCCATACGTGTTCCACATAAACGAGCATGACTAAAGTGTTGGTTCCACAGGTATCAGAGCAAAACTGTAGAGTTTTTTACTAAGTACAATTATTTTATTTAACTTAATGTCATTTACATAGAGAGGAAATCATTAGTTATGCCTTTGCACTATTTTTCTACTGTACTGCTTGAGTGTTATAATGGGAAATACTGATGATTTTATATTTTCAGATTCAGTTTACAGTATCATCTTTTCATTCATGTAAAATCTACTATAATGCCCAGATCTGTGAATTAAATATATTTTCCTTACTAAAATAGATGGAAAAAATAATGGGGAAGACTTCCCTTTTTGTTCCTACTTGTAGTCTGAACTTATTCCTCTTTCTGTAGCCTTGTATTACTGTGTTATTCTGTAAATATTACCATTTTTCTACCAGGTTTGAGATAATAAGAAAAATATGACAATAGATGATCTATCCATTGGATATTATCTCAATAACAATGCTTTCAATATGCAGAGATATGTTGCATTATATAATTTTCCAGTTTATAGAAATGTAATTATTAGCTCATTTTTTTCATTAAAGTTTTCCTTTTCTGTTGTAATTTCATTTCACAATGTACTTCATTAGATTCCTTTCACATGTAGAATTTGGGATTTTCTTCAAGTGTACACAGCAGTTTTTGCCTTAGGGGATAGTTTATCATTCTGCATATTTTAAGAAATCTATTGTCTCTGCTGAGATACACAAACTTTTCTGCAAGCAATAGGAGGGTTCGACAGAGAAGTATACAGAGGGGTAGGACTAGAGAACAGAAGCTTCTACAGTATCTGCAATGTGAAAGATTTTCTTCCATAGGCAGTTTTGTAGAATTTCTTACACTGTCCCATGCTTTAGGTCTCCAATTGACAAAAAGAGGACATTGGTTCCACGTCTGGAATGGATTTTCCATGCCTATGCCTGACCAGTCTGAGACAGCCATACAAACATACTCGGGGCACCTCGAGTATTTGCCTTTGTCTAGATACCCTGTATACAACAAAGCAAAAATATTAATGATCGTAACTTAGAATGAAAATAACCTATTCCTTTAGGAGAACTTCACCAGTTTTATCAGTGGTTGCCATAAAACATGGTGCACTGATGCAAACATACTTTATCTGTCGAGCTGTCATTTTTCCTCTTGTACTTTATGGACACGATATACTGCTGGCTGAGTTCATAAGGAAGTCCAACCAGAGACTGCAGATTGCACAGCTTCTGCTTTCTGGTATATTTATATGCCATTACTTAACCACGAGACACGTTTCCGGTTTTTTTTTTTTTTTTTAGGGTTTAATTAAATCAGAAAGAAAACTAAAGTAAAACAAAAATCAGTTCTGCAGTATATGTCCTTTAAAAACTTTGTAAAACCCAAAGGCACAACTCTCATATAAAAAGAAAATTTTTGTAAATACTGTCATAAACCTATAATTCCAAGCCCTGTGATATAGAAACAGTTACTACTGCTATTTTTCAGGAGGAAATAGGAAATGGCTCAGAGAGCTTTGGACAAAACGAGAATGAGAAAAACACCACCTGTTTCCCATAGAGATGAATACAGATATAACTGTTTCCTGCTATGTGCAACAGAAATCTCGGAATACATTATTATGCTTGCTCTTTGGATGAGTAAATAGTGAAGTTGCTTTTCCTGTTCTGTATTTCCCAAATAATCAAGGATACTGGATCATTCATTATATGTACACATCTCAGAGAACCTGATAAAATAACTTTCCTCCTCCCCTCTAGTTCCTCCTTACCAAAAAAAAAAAAAAAATTTTCAGTAAAAACTTAAGATTTAACAGTTATTTGTCTTATGACCTGTAATGTGAAGCTCATAACAGAGGTGCACTGATGACCAAATCTAGCACAGCCTAAGGAGCCCAGAGGAGGAGTCCCATGTTACACCATGCAGTGAACAAGGCTAGCTGAACAGTCAGGATTCTTTGCATGCCGCTATATAACAGACCATTGGATCTGTGCTATTATAGGGAAATCTTTTCATGTAGATGCACTGGTATGTGCAGATATTTAAAGTTAGGAGTCAATTCAATACAATATCTAAGAAAGAAATGGACAGAATTATAGGCAAGGCAAAGGTCTGCTGCTGCGCCTCTGCAAGCGCCTGACGAGGCCGATCCAAGGGCTTTGGTGGTTGCAGACATAACAAGGTCACTGTGGTAAGAGTAGTGGTAACAGGTGAGGGCAGAGCAAGCGTGTAGCAAGTGCCACGGAGTGCCATCTGTGCACAGGGCCAGAAGGGAGGCCTGCCATGGACCTGGTAGGTGTTGGATGTCTGTTAGGTGGCCACCATCTCAGTCACCTACCTGTGGTGAGGTGCAGCACAGCCACAGCAAGGGCGGGGGATGCAGTCTAGTGAGTGTCAAACAGCTCAACCTCCACTGGGGGAGTGAAACGACTGTGTCCCAACAGTCTGACCCTCTGTACTTGTCCTTTGAAGTGGATATTTGATGTGACTAAAGAAAGATTTTGGCCACTCACCTTGTTAAAAACTCAGATGCAGAATGGGTCTGGGATTTATTCAGTTTGGGTGTATAGGGCAGCACCGTACCACTTTCAACGGTTTATCCCAGTCTTTCTGCCCACGTTAATTTTTGGGATTTCCTTTTCTCTTTTTTTTTCAAAGTCCTATCTACTTAAAACCACTGTCAGTCCAGTGCCTGGGATAAGAAAAATACTGATCATCATGCATGAACACTAGTCACTTTAAATTAGTTTCAGAGCAGAGAATAGAAGAAGTTTTCTTTAAAATTTCCTAGCACTCTTGTTAAATGTGTTTACCACTGTGTGTGTTTCTCTGTGTATGATTGCTCATTTTCATAGGGAAACTGCATCTGATTTTTCGCAACAGTTTCTGAAGATACACCACCTCCTCCGTAATTAAGTTGTGATCATTTTGTGACAGCAAAATCTCAGAATGTAATTCACTAGTGGGAATAGAAAATCCCTAGTTCTCTTGCAGCCAAAGGAGAAATTTTCCTTTCTTACTGTGGCAGAAGAGGAGCTTAAATGATAGTGTCTGAAAGGCCAGAGTAAAAAAGAAGGATGCAAGGAATTACAACTAATTTGTTGCCTCATTATTGCAAAGGAAGCATTCCGAGAATGCATCTTTTCAGTCTTCTGAGCTAATTTCTTTTGGATCTGTTACAACTTTTTGGTTTATCTGATACTACTGTTGCTAAGTGGCTGGCAGAATGGAAGATTTCAGCACAGACATTAGGACTGGCCCTGCTGGCACTGATTACCTGTGAAACAACACATAGGAAACAGTGCAGCCAAATAGAGAAAACTGATGATGAAAGGCAAGACATGCACCTATAAATACAGAAGAAGGCATGGATGTACTCTGCAATATCAACATGTAGTCTCAGTATGCCTGTGCCTTTTAGGGCATTAGGGTGTTCAATTGCTTTTAAGTTTTCAAGATATGATCAAATCAAAGACCATACACTTGTCACAGAGCTCCCAGTAAGTCTAGTCACAGAGGACTGAAATAATATTACTCAGTGCTTTAATGCATGTGGAATAAATAAGTGCTAGAGAAAGAACACGATTTTGTCACTCTAGAAGTTTAAACGTGATGAGAGTTTTTGATGACTGCTATCTAACAGCCCCTCCTTGTTCTTTACTCCTCTCTGCTTAAAATAAATCTTTATAGGGGAGAAAAAAACTTAGCTTGTCAGACTTCACATATGGTATTAAAGATGATTATAGATGTCCTCTCTGGGAAAAGGTGAAGTTATCCTATCTGGGCTGCAGCTGCTGCTATTCAAGTACATTTCTGATTGTTTTAAGACAGGACATAAACAAAACCGTAAGTAAAAGCAAAGATGACCAGATACAGAAAGAGGTACTGCAGATAACCTCCAACAGACACTCCAGGAGCTGAAATACCATCCAGCAGATTAAACCATTGCTTTTATTTGCCTAAAGGCAATATTGCAAATTGATGCTGTCTTCATTTGCTGAAGTAGATGCTTCCTAAAAAAATAACTCATTTCAAAGCTAGGAAAGGGAAGAAATATAATGGGGAAGAAAAAAAAGAAACTTAAGTAAGGAGATGGCCATAAGGGCAATAATTTCACTTTCCTGGTTGCACTAACTGAGGCCAGTGGAAACTGAGACCAGACCATTTCAGGTTCTCTGTCAGCAGTGTTCAGGTCACAACACCTTGCAAAAGAAAGAGATGCAGTAGGGTCACTGTGACCCACGAGATTTTGGAAACGGCAAATATTAACACCCTGGATGCTTAAGCTTATTTCTCTTTCTCAATCTCTACCCGTCTGGTATCTATAAAAACAACAGATCCTAGAAAAAGTACAATTCCTTTTCATGTTAATTTTCATGCTAATCAACTAAATATGCACTAATATTGATTAAGGTATTTCCATCTTGCTGCCTGTGCTTCATAATAACCTTTAGGCTATTTATCAGAGAGCCTGCTTTTACTTCTGCTGACCTTACTATACTGCAGAATGTAAAAGTCTAGACCTTGACAATGTAGTATACAAGTTCCCTCTATGAATATCAACTTTATAATAAATGTAAATTCATTCATTTAAATTACATTTCTTAAAATTATTTTGTAAGCATTTTACACATTTAGGAAACAGTAGTAAACTGTATTGTTATATCTTTCATATTTTTTATTCCTTTTCTCTAACACCATCATATACACATTTTGCTAGATTATTTTACAAAAATTATGGGTAAAGATTTCAGATGTCAACAGAACTAGAAACACACTGCCAGTTTTTTTTCTTTTGTTGTGTTTTGTTTTACACACTATTAGCTTTTCTTTGGCTCCGCATCCATATGGCTATATTTGGGGAAAACAATCACTTTTCCATCCTTAGCTGTTACTTGCATATTTTAAAGCTACACAGTTAACCAAAGCATGGAAACTGAACCCAGGTGGTTGAAATTGTTTGTTAAGATAACCTCGCATTCTTCACAATATTTTCATGAAGAACACTACTGCACGTTAATGAGAAGAAAAGGCAACAAATGTTTTGTAGATACATTTTTACGTCACAATCAACAGTCACATAAGGAGAAACTCTTGGCATTTTCATATATATTTTCCCTACTTATAACTATTTGCAAGGACAACATAACCTCTTTCATGCATAGACTCAGTTCTTTAAGACATCTGAAGGGGATGAAATTTATCTCACACAGCTTTAGACATCCAAAATGCAGACATATGCAGCTAAACTAGTCACCTAAGGGTCCTGCTAAAGTTGACAGAAATAGATTCTTTAGAGTGCAGTTCTCCTGCAATGATGTAAATCTTTAGATTCTGAACTGGCAGAGCCAAAGCCTAAATTGATTCAAACACAACTGGTAAAGTAGGACAGGAAAAGCTAGACTATAGATGCATACTCATATAGAGTCTCTCGTGGAAGCTACTTGTAGTCTTCAGTGATATTGTCTACATCAAACCAGATGAATAAGGAGAGTGAGATGAAAGACCAAATCTTCAGCAGAATCAAGTAAACTGGAAAATCTATTATTTTCTCAACTTAAGAAAAGCCTATACCTTTTTATTGACTTTGCCTGAACATTTTTTTTTTTTTTCAAAGACTTTCAGAGAACATTGCCTCAGAGGTTCATTTCTCAGCTTCCAAAAACTGGCCAATTTAGCTTTTAGCAGCTAATTTTCCATTATTATTTCCACACTAATGAAAACCACTAATGCATAGGTTATTTGCTGTCTCTTTAAGAAGCACTTTCTTTATTCCTTCATTTTCTGTCTCTGTGAGTTTAGTATCAAGTTCCAAAATCAAACCTTGGAATGAGATCAATGTACTAAATCAGAACTTATCAATATCTTCATATCTAGAGATTATGTTTACGGGAATTGATTGTTATTACAGTACCTTAACTGATTGTATATTTGTAATATTCTCTAGAGGAAATTCAGTTTATGTCCCAAGATTGCCTTGCCTTTATATACAAGTTTGAAGAGATATATGAAAAATTCATTTAAATTTAAGATCCCGATATACAAATCTTAGCACTTTTCTTAAATATTTAAACTTCTGCAAAACTTTATGGTTGAGAAAGATTATTTGAACTGAAAACAAACATTACAGCTTTAAGTTCGTTAGTGTACAAATATAATGAAATAAGGTATTTTTCCTAACTGAAAACCAGATTTCTCCAGTGATTTGCAAAAGTTCCCAGCTACTTGTAACTTCATAACTTCTTTTTACAAGTTTGCTAATCGTTTAACTTCTTAAATTGACTCTCAATCTAATACAAACAGGACTTGCAGGCTTTTGGTTATTTTGAATTTTGGCAAAGTCAAGGTGTTTTTTGGGGGAAGGAGGCTGTTCCTCAAAAACTACACATGGAGAAATATTTTTCCTATGAGATCATGCAAACATCAGGATAACAAGTCTGTGCTGACATTCGGGTGCTCCATGAGTTAGGAATTGGAGACGGAGCTTCATTGCAGCCTAGCCAGGGCTGAAAAGTGGCTACTTTTACCCCAGGGAAGCACCAAAGTCTCTCTCCCTCATTGGATACATGTGTCCCATCTCTCTTGCCTGTGGTTTTACACGTGTCACCCACTGGGCAGCGCTCCACCAGCATGGTGACAAAGCCCAGATGAGGTGCGTGCCCTCAATACTGTAAGAGGTTGCCCAGGCAGGTTGTTGAGCCTCCATCCTTAGGGACATCCAAGGGGACCTGGTTCTGGTCAAACTCCCCTGGATGGGCCCCTCACTACAAGACAGGCATTGAGCGTGTCCAAAGAAGGACAACGAAGCTGCTGAAGGGGCTGGAGCACAGACCTTGCGAGGAGCGGCTGAGGGAGCTGGGGTTATTAGTATGGAGAAGAGGAGGCTCAGGGGAGACCTCATCACTCTCTACAACTACCTGAAAGGAGGTCATAATGAGGCGGGAGTTGATCTCTTCTCCACAATAACTACCAATAGGACAAAAGGAAATGAACTCAAGTTGAGTCAGGGCAGGTTCATGTTAGATATTAGGAAAATTTTCTACACAGAAAGAGTAGTCAAGCACTGGATAGGATAGTAGTGAAATCACTGTCCTTGCTAGCATTCAAGAAACATGTAGATGAGGCAACTGGGGACACGGGTTAGCAGACTTGGTAGTGATGGGTTTACGGTTGGACTTGATGATCTTGAAGGTCTTTTCCTACCATAACAATTGTATGATTCAATGGTAACACTTGTCTAGAAAGGGAGGTTGACCCGGACAGTCCTGAGCAACCTCAGCCTGTGTGTGCTGCTGCCACTTGGACACCTCCTTTCCTGCGAGGGGGAGGAAGGGCTGCCTGGGGCCGCGGGTGCAGATCCGAGGGCACAGATGACAGCGATGAGGGCAGTGCAGCCCGGGGCAGATGCGCGCGGTCTGCCAGGGAGCCGCCAGCCTCCATCACGGCTCCGGGCGCAGAGCCCACGGCCGCTCCGCCGCGAGATGGCGGCGGGCGCGCGGAGCCCCATGTTGCGCGGAGGGCGGCAGCGACACCCAGCGGCGAGGAGCGGCCGGCGGCAGCCGGGAGAGCCACGGGGTGGGTTTTCGCCTTGGTTTTGTTGTGGTTTGGGTTTGTTTTAGGTATAGGAGGCACTGGCAGGAGCTATGGAGAAAAGCACGAATCCGTGGCGTGGGTGAAGGGTTTCTTCCTTGCAGTGTGATGAGGCGTCATGGAAATTATGTAGCTGGAGCAGCCGAGGATCTAGCTCCTAGGACAGGTAGGCTGCCTGCTCTGGTGTGTGGGAACAGCCGACGGGCAAGCAGGTCTGCCCCGGGCAAGCAAATCTGCCCTGTCCAGCTGCACTTACTCAAAACAAAATGAGTGAGACCCTGCACCTCACTCAGAGGCAAGGCACCCTTAGGGCAAGTCACTGAATTACAGTATTATAGAGCAATGATTCAGGTTTCGTGAATAATTTTTTAGTTGAAGAATGAGATGATGCCCTAGCCTTCTGTTTCCAGCTAGAGTAGTCCCTTTTTTATAGCCAGGTGTAGGATTTTTTTTTTCGCATAGCTCATACACTTAATTTGGGAATGAGCCAAATGTAGTAAGATGTGGATCATCGTTTTCTATTTCTTTTTCATTATTTGTCCCTCTGGCCATGTGGACACATCACTTTAATGCTCACGATAGGTATTTCTCCATCATAAACACCGTTAGGATTCGTATGCAAAACACCAGCAAAAGAGGAAGTGCGGGTGATTCACTGCGCATTCTGGTAATGGGTTCATTACGTGACAAATCAAAAGTGCTGTGCCTTGGTTCCCGCCTTGCCAATAAAGAGATAATAATGTGTGTTTATCTCACAGAAGCATTCTGGGGATCTGCTAATTACTTTTATATTATAAAATTGAAAAGTCTACAAAAATGCGAAGTGTTACCATTATCATCGGTGGTACAGAACTGACAGGAATTCTCCTGGGTCCATTTCAGAAACTTGTTTACACATCAGGCTTGTCCTTCTTGGGGATCTTTAATGGCCACTTTTCTTTCCAAGTTTTTTTTCATTTTATTTTTATAGCACCATCAGGATGAAGATATTTCATTGCATCACAGGTCTTTCAGTAAATGCCCATTTACAGCCTTTCAGTAAATGTTCATTCTGTTGTTTTCATATTTTTCTGCACTTTCACTGGTTGCATTTTTGTTCTCTGCAGATCTTTCAAAAAGATGAAATGAACTTGCACTTAGAAGCAATGTCTTTGACCCATCAGAGAGCATCAGTGTAATGGCTATCAGTGCTTCATCTCACTTTATTTTTTTTGCTGCTTTTTGTTGACTTTTTCACTGTTAATTAAGATGCTAGTGATCACAACAGATTGAAAGTGTTCAAATGGAGAAAACAAAATAGTAATGGAAGATTTCAGTTACTTGCAGATGGACTCTCATGCAGACTGCACACCAGCATATTCATACATAACTATGTTGGAGTACTTTGGAAGAGCAGAAGGTTCATCTCAACTCTTACTGAGTTGAGTATAATTATTATTATACTCTTATTCAGTATATACACACTAACAGTCACTGTAGTACTGACCATGTTCTCCTCAAATTTGACATCCCTAAAGAGAAAAGAAAAGGGGAAAAAGGAGTGTCATGAAGATGTGAAAGTTAAAAAGAAATCTGTAAGATCAGTTAAAATGGTAATACCTTGTATATAACAGGGAGCTCGTTCAGAAACACAAGCAATTACGTGCACTGAATTAAAAAGCAATCCTCTGAGAATAACACAGGAAGGAGGGCAAGACAGGGAAGGATACCCAGGAAAGTTAAAGATCAGAGTAGAGGAGATTTTCGGATGTAAAGATGCAAATTTGGAAGCTCTGTTCAAATATTAGAAGCCTGGTGGTTGAATACAAATCCATGAGAAGGCAGATCAGGAAAATGAAAATGAGGAGAAAGCATAAAAATAATTCATTGGACTAGCAAATTATCAAGGAGTTGAGAATATGGTATTCTCTTTAAATAAAGTAGAGGAGGCTTATGCATTGGAGTCTCTCTATACAGAATGAATCTGGAAAACTGCCTTGAAACGAAGTTATAATACAAATTAGATGAAGACTGTTTATAACAGATTAATACATTGTTGACAATAAAATAGATATACTGGATGTTATTCAACCAGTGGTTCTAAAAGAATTTGAAATTACTCTTTGCTGTTATGCATAATCTGTTCAAAAATGCTTCAAAGCCAAGGAGTAGAAGGTGACAAATACAACATCGGTTGTATAAGCAGAAGATAGTTCAGGATATGTGGGGTTGTTACAGTGCTCTCCTAAGCCACTGTAAGCAATAAGACAATTTACTGGATGAGCTTCTAGTCTGAGCCACTGTAGTAATTCTTTTATTCTTCTACTTCCCCTTGTGATACAGAGTGATACAAAGAGAAGTGAACTTATGGCTTCTAAAACATTAGCTTCAGTGTGGCCCTGAGACATACCTTTTAAATAAAAGTTTGATGCTTAAAATATTTCTAGAAGGTTCATGACTTTCTCAGCTATTGCTTATATGACCATTTTTTGGAAACTGGAGTGTGTGAGGAACAGACTGTTGTCTGCATCAGTGTTTTTCAAAAAAGTGGGGGTAATGTTCCCAGCTTTTGAGAGAAATGAAGAAACAAAATGCTTAATGCTGACTATCTTAGAAGACTATATGCCTCTCTCTTTTGCATTTGTTAATTGATAAAATTCCTCCAAAACTTTTCCTCTACTCTCC
Organism: Crypturellus tataupa; assembly: GCA_034781795.1. Classification (NCBI taxonomy): domain Eukaryota; kingdom Metazoa; phylum Chordata; class Aves; order Tinamiformes; family Tinamidae; genus Crypturellus; species Crypturellus tataupa. The sequence continues at coordinate 86,888 of JAWLRI010000166.1, forward strand.
TAAAATATTCAGCTAATCTTTCCTTGACAGTCACTGAGGAATTGTAATGGTTGATTCCAGGAATTCTGTCCTGGAGAAGCAAATACAGCTTTTTGTAAGATTGCCATTTGGGTTCTACTGAAGAAGATATGCCCTCAAAATTCAATGCTTGCTTACTGAATTGTTTTACAATATTTCAGGGACAAACCTTAAATATAATTTATATGGGATAGTTCCATAAAATATTATATGTATGGATAGCTTCTTGGAGACAAACTTCATTAATTAATCAGAAAACACTTTAAGTAACACTGAGAGTCAGCAAAACACTTAATCAGCACTTAATTCTAGTTTCATTCACTAAGAGATGGTTTTGAGAAATTCTGTACCAATGATCTAACAAGACCTCGGAACATGAGAACTCCTATAGGTGGGTGTTCTGAGAAATGCTGGGTGTCTGACTTTCTCATACTTTAAGTTACTGCTTTTCTATGGACTCACGTGCTTAGCAAATATTTAGGGCTATGACAAATGGATTGCATTAAAAGGAATTATTTATATAACACAGGTGATTCCTAGATTACAAGACCAGAAAAAAATAACATTGTGATTACCTACTTTAATGAAACACCAGAGGTTATAAGACTTTCCTGAATCAATTCTTATTAAGCTGTTTCTTTATCAGTTTTTCGACATTTTTTATTAAAAGCATGTACTTATTTTCCAACCACCATCAACAGCGGATTACTTTTCCGTGTTACTTTTCCTGTCTTACTTTTGTAGCTTCTGTTTTGTTTCGTAAATAAGCTTTCTTATATCCTGCAGGATTTTTTTGGAGGGGTATTTCTCACTTAAAAAACGCTTTTGGGTGCGCCTCTCACTTTATTACTTCTCACTTAAAATGTCTTTTAATCTTTGTTCTTGTGACTAAGTAATGAACTGCCAGCATCATCTTAATTGTCTGAACCATGCTGGCAATATAGAGCAGCTTAATTTCTCCTTTAAACGTAGTTCTGAGAAGACTTGGAACACACGCATTGCTTAGCCTATAAAGACCTGTGACAAGGCAACCAATAGGGCCGTTCAGCATAGCAGATTTCTAAGCACTCTACATTCAACCATCTTCACACTATTTCAGAGACATGTCTTCTGGTTAGTTAAGTGCTGATTTTTTTTTCTTTACAGTTTTTTGCCATTCTGTCATCGCTGTCATTTCTCAGACTTTGCAGGAGGAAGCCAGCTGTCTTGTTAAATCAACAGTCCTTTCAAAAGGAAATCAAGCTCAGCTTTCTTTTAACAGATAAACCTATTACTGCCTGAAGTAAACAATGTAGTCTGTGCCTAGCTACGTGACTACAAATGCTCTCCTTCTATTCTTGTCATTTATTGTAGAAATGAGGGATATCTACATTGTGGTTGAGCCATCAGAAATATTGACTGTTAAGTCAGCGCTTCTGTGGTGTTTTTTTTTTTTTTTTTCCCAACTGTAGTTACAGGACAGAGAGCAGTTGAAGAAAGAGTTTCCTGCTCTTACTGAGGAATATAAATTGGGAAGTATAATATTGCATATAAAGTTGCAAGTGTAATTGGAATGAACAAGTTCACAATATTTAGTAGTTTAAAAGTCACATTCAAAACTAAAACTGGAAACCTAAATGTAAAGTTGGTAGACATGTACAACTGCTCCTTAAGAAGATTATTTGAAATTTGCTGCTGCAAAAATGGAGGTTTATAGGTTTATTTATGCTCCTATTAGATTTTGTGCACTCTAGTCAAGTGCTCTGTGATGTTCCTCATGCAGTGACTGGCAGGTTTGAAGGCTTACATAAACATGATAGATGTGTATTGAATGAATTCAAGTACAGTAATTTGTGACTATCAGGTTGATGTATTCAGGCAATTTTTTTCTTGAGAAAATGTCTCAGGAATTGGGATGTCTGTTATGATAGAGGTTACAGTTATTCTATAATTTGGACATGTCCCACAATGTGTAATTAAACAAAAAAACTTGTGGTTGCAAAGCTATAGTAACAGATAGGTATAATGATATGTTTGGCAGATGAGTAACTTATGGACAAAGAAATCTTGTAAATTACATAATTTAAAGCACTCATTATTTAGTTGTGCATTTTTGTTATGAGTTGTTTTGATAATAAACATTAATCCACTGCATTGTAGTAAATCCATTAAGAAACTAATTAGAATTATTGTCAACTGCAGTCATTACACAGAAGTAGTCATTGCAGTACTTGGTATGTTCAGTAATTTTTCTATTTTATCTCTGTTTTATGTTTGCAGTAAAAATATAGTGTGCAACTGCAAAGTGTCATTTATTTGAGCAGAAAATACAAACCTAATTCTCTCAACTATGACACATCAGAGAGAGATTTAATTAGTATAGTGTGCTAAATGATAAATCTCTTTTGCGGTCAATTGCTTTCCCTGTTCACATAGACATGAATTTCAGTCTGAATAGTGTCTTCAGCATAGTGTTATATTATTGCATGGGGATTTTAAGGCAATGCACAAAGAAGGGAGATTTACATACCTTATGGCTTTTTTGATGTTTTTTACTAGTCTGGATTTTTATAGTAATGTTGGAAATCGCATAGAGAAATGAATTGAAGAATGGCTAAAAGTTTAACATCATGATAATTTGGTGGCTCAATTAGCAAATTAAAAATGGAAGCTTTAGATTTTAGTGAAAATGTTGCAGCTGTCTTCCTTTTTTTTTGTACAACGGTATGTAATCAAACTCTAAATGAACTCTCTCGCTTGATGATAAATTTTCATTATGCTGTTGTCATGCTTCTTTCTTCATATATGGCCCCCCCATGGAACGTCATGGAAAAAAATCATTCTTATCAGATTAAATTGATTCTTTATTAAACTCATAGCCTGTGAAGATGCTTTAAGTGTCATTCTAAGAAATCTTAATTGGGATATTATCAGGGATCATTTCCCGTTTGAGTAATAACCAAGGTTAAAATATCAATTTGAAAAATACTTACTTCATGTGAACATGTGAAAAAATATCATGGGGGAAGTGTCCAGATGTTCTGCTGTTCGCTCCACATCAGGATTCCTCTTTGAGCTGCTGGAATGGTGTACTGTAATAGATCTGTTGAGGTAATATGCACCAGAACAGAACCATCAGAATTAAACCATCATCTTTTGAAAAAGAACCTTAAAAATCTTGTCAGTAATGACTGCAGTCCTTCCCCATCAACCAACAGAGTATTTTATTTTCCAGATAGCAGCATGAGTATCACTAGAGAAACCATGAGCCAATGTCTTCAGAAAGGTAAGAATTACATGTAAGGATGGCTGACAGAAGGTGGCTGTGTGGCCTGTGCATTCAAATTTGCTGCCCGCCCTTGAGCAGGTAGATTTTAGCTGGTTTTAGCTGGCATACAGTGTTCTGTTTACTGTCAAACTTCTGCAGCATACCGTGACAAGACATGTGCCCGTAAGTGTGCAGAGATGCTTCAGAGGCTCACGGCACTCGCTGTGTCCTCGAAATGTGTTTGGTGCCTGTCAGTTCAGGCTGTCAGGTATAGGCTATCCTATACCTTATAAACAGCAGCTGGAATTCCTGTTCACCAATAAGAAAATATAACTCAATTCTGCCAAGGAAGTTAATATTTTTATTTAGTCTTCATCATCTTGGCTCACTGAACTATGCTAATAGTACAAGTAAAATGTTATATGTGTTATCCTAGGACTGTCAGTAAGGACTGCTAAGGTAGGATGTGCCTGTGCATATCTTCAGTATTTTCTAGTTTAGGTAGTTCCTATTTAGGTATAAACATGAAGATGATGAAGAGTGTAAGAAGGACCTGCCATATAGAATCATAGAATCATAGAACGCTTAGGGTTGGAAGGGGCCTCTAGAGGTCATCTAGTCCAACCCCCCTGCACATGCAGGGCCACCTAGAGCACGTGGCACAGG
>JAWLRI010000166.1:90918-146715 GCA_034781795.1 Crypturellus tataupa
GGCCACGAGGGCACACTGCTGCCTCATGGTCAACCTGTCGTCCACCATGATGCCCAGGTCCTTCTCTGCAGAGCTGCCCTCCAGATGGTCGATCCCCAGCCTGTACTGGTGTGGGGCATTATTTCTTCCCAGGTGCAAGACCTTGCACTTGGCCTTGTTGAATTTCATGAGGTTTCTCACCATCCAGTTGTCCAGTCTGTCCAGTCCCTCTGGATGGCAGCGCAACCCTCTGGGGTGTCAGCTACTCCTCCCAGCTTCGTATCATCAGCAAACTTGCTGAGGGAGCACTCTGTGCCTTCATCCAGGTCATTGTTGAACAAATTGAACAGGAATGGCCCAAGGACTGGCCCCTGGGGGACACCACTATCCACAGGCCTCCAACTGGACTCCACACTGCTGATCACCACCTTCTGAGCTCTGCCATCCAGCCAATTCCCAATCCACCTCACCATCCACTATCTAAATCAGCTTTCACATGTCATGAATCAATGAATACCAGCTGTAAACTCCATTGGACGGAGACTACTTTTTTGTGGAGCGTTTCTCAACCCTTTGTCAGCACTATATTGCTCTTCTTGATGTCAAAGAAAACCCTGAGAACATTATTCCTGTATTAATGCTGGTGTGTTAACAACAACATGGAAGTGGTAGGTACAGTTTAAAAGCAATAGTCTTGTGTTTCCCATTAGTCATCGCATATACAGCTTTAATATCTTTTGCTTTTAGGCTAATGGTGTTCCCAATTGACTTATATGTGGAAAATGAGATAAATTGCTGAAAGTGCAAGAAGGAAACAGAGGCAGTATACTGTGTTCGGGAGCTTGCTGAAACCTTGAATACAGCAGCTTACAATGAAAAATACTTCTGTATAAGCAGCTTGAAAGTAAGCAATTGAATTTAACAGTTCCAGCTTGGGGACATGACATTTTCTTAAGCACACTGAAGAATGCATTTGGCAAGTCAGATACGTATTAGCAAGGAACCTTTGGAGAAATGCAAACTTCAAGAGAGGAGGAGAATTAAATAGTATAGCTCTGTAGAGAGCAAGCATCAATTCCTTAGGAAAGCTGGAGAGAATATTGTCAAGTTCAACATGTCAGTTAGCTTATCTGATTTTAAAGTTATCCTTTAAAACCAAATCAGTTTGAACTCCATATAAGATCATATTTCATTTCCTAAGAAAGTATAAAGTTCTGCAGTGAACTTCTGGATCACAAATCATTATTTTTACAAAGCATTCCACTAATTTTCCTGAGGTCCACTCAACACAGGGTGGTACCTACTCTGGGTTTTCAGAGCTAGATGGATGCTGCATGTGGTCATGATCATTTCCCTGAGACACGAGAAAAAAGGTAGAAGGCAAAATCTTCTGCATGAATGCAAGAGACATTGCTCCTCTGCAGCTGTGGTGAATCCAATCATTTATTTGTAAATGAGATCTGGAATGGAATTTGTCATTTGAGTAAATTACTTCAAAAAGCTTATATAGTCAGCTGAAAAAGTTTTATTTGGAGCATATGCTCGTGCTAAGAGCAAGAGGCAACTCCTTTTACGTTTCCTTTGGAATGAACTTGCCAAGGGATATGGTTTTCTCAGCCTTGGTTTCACTAGCCATTGACTTTAATGAATCTAAGATGTTACTTGCCTGCCACCACCACCATCACTTCAACACACATGTTGATTTATGGAAGCAGCAGCTTACACAACATGTGGGAGAAGGAAAGGAACAGTCTTGCAGAATTTGTCTTCACTGAACAATACCAACACTAAGATAATGTACAAAACACTACAGTGATTCCAGGGGCTGTATTTTGTTAAAAGTAGCTAACTAAATCAAATGCCTGCTACTGGTACTCTGCTAAGCAATACATGATGAGAAGGAGGCAGAAAGTTTTGCTAGTACTGCTAAAAAATACACAAGTGTGATGTACTGTGTACTGTGATGTACTACCCATATCTTGAATATTGTGTGCAGTTGTTACCTCTGCATCTTACAAAGAACATGTAGTTAAGGAAGGTATAAAGACAAGTAGAATGATTAAGAGAAAATCTGACCTAATGGAAGAGATGCTAAGAGATGCTATACAACTACAATTGATTAAATCCTTCAGTACACAGTGCACGTTGAAACTGTAGGAGATGATTGGTTTTAAAACAGTTGAGAAAAGAGTATTCCTTTACACAGTGGGTAATGAATTTCTAGATTTATTTTTTTTAACCTCAGGATCTCACAGAGATGATGTCAGCAGATGCAAAAGCAGGTTATGTAAGTTTGTGGAAAACAGATTTATAATTATAAAGAGAACAGTTATGACTGTACCTTCTAACATTGTTAATTCTAATGACGGTGTATTCTGGGAAAGTGAAGGGAATGGACCACAGTTAGTGAGAGACCTGAAATAGCCTCTCTTGTTGCTGTGACAAAATTCTGAGCTAGATAAACGATTGCTCAGAGCCAACAGGACATTTCTTAACTGTTATGGTCTTCTGCTCTGGATGCATGCTGTGGTATTCCTTTGATTTCACTTCCCATCCTTCTCTTCACAAGGTTCACCATGCAGTTCACAGCATCCAGCCAAGAAGTAAGCCACACAGCTTTCCAAGGTTTCAAACAAAATCCAAGAAATGAGAGAGATTTGCCTCAAAGACTGCCTCCTGTTTGTCAGTTATGGCTATATTACTGATATATATATTGCCCTAAGCCAAGCTTTGTGCCGTAAAATCAAAAAAACCCCACAAGTTTGAGAGGAATGTAAGATTCTGTAAAAAGCATTGCATAGTTGCTTAAGCCTGTCATTAGCTGAATACAAGGATGTTTTGATTTATGTGCATTTCAGAGTATGCTTGCAAAGGAATGTGTTATTCATGAGAGTATAATTGAGTTTACCCTGCAGTAAAAGTTAAAATCTTCTCAGAAAATATTTTTGTTTATTTGTTTGAGTGTGGCATGTAATTATAGCACTATGGATGGATGGATGGATGGATGGATGGATGGATGGATGGATAGATGGGTGGATGAATGGATTAAAATAAAGAGAAATATTGGAGGCAATATTTGCTGAAACATTTTGTTAGATTTTCTTCTTATGCCTCATTTAGAATATTAACTGCAAAATTACATTTAACAAGATATTAGCATTAATGTCATGGGTATTGCAGCATGCTTAACTGAGTCAAAATATCGTTCTACTTCAGAAAAGAAATTTGAAAATACATTTCTCCTCCATATCAGAACTGATACTTGCTTTGGTAATCATTGTAACTCATTTTAAAATATACACATAGATCCTTATTGTTAGATAAACATCATTGCAAGTTAAAGGGAAATTATTTGAACAAACAAAAACAGTCTTGTCCTAAGTACTGGAATATCTCTAAATATGTCCCTAAATCTAATTGTTCACCAGCCAAGTATGAAAAAGTACATACACCTGGAAATTGTTCTATCCAGCAGGGGGCAGCAGTGGTAAAAATGGCTTATTAAGTAGGTGATGTGCTTTTATCGTCCTTAATATCATTTATAAATGGTAAAAATAAAAGCAAATAAACACATGCTGAAATCTTCTATTGCATTTTTCATTTATTATCTTTAATAAATGAAATCGTGACCAGAAGTACTCATATTTTAACTTTACAGCAAGATCACTGAATCTTCTACCCTATTAACTTCATTCTTTCTTTGAACAAATGAAATAACAACTGGTTCTGAATGACCAAATAAGTTTTTTTTTTTTCCTGTGACTGTAAATCGCTTGTTCCACAGATGCATTTTATTACAGATTGCTTCATTATGTTCTAGTGGGCAATATCATATTATACTGTCTTTTAGTTAGTGAATTCTTTTCAGAAGGATTCTGAAAAAGTTTGTAAAGTCATTAGAAATCAAACAAGATGCAATGAAGACTGGTTGTGTCCCTTCAATGGCTTTGCACCTTTACGTTGGATCCTTTGTTTTGAATAAGATAGTTTGTGACATTCATAACATTTAGTCCATGGTTTCTTTCATGTCTTTAACTAAATCTTATCTCTGCTGCTTTCTCGCAAGTGGATGCTAGTAGAGTCCCCTCTAGCACAAAATTTGTGGGGATTAAATATATTTGAAATTTGTATTCCTCTTTCAAATATATTTGAAACTGTCAAAATTGTTCAAGTCTTACTGGAGCAGCATGGGTGGGAGTATGCATGTGGGGAGGGAATCAGCTGGCATAAGGTTCCTTGTGTTACAGATGTCTGCAGCAGAAACTTCTCTTCAGGCCCTCCTAGCAGGCAAAAGAGTTAGCATAAATATAATCACAGAGACTAGAATGCAGTTCATCTCATCCAAAAGCAGTCACCTAGAACAGGACATATAAACTGCCCCTCAGTGTAACTGTTTCACTTGGAATTCTCTGTGCCTGTTTGACTTGCCCGTTGACTATACAGGGAGTCTAGGAATGACTAACACAAATAATTATTTGGTCAGCCTGTGTCTGTTTTTGTAGGAGATTTTTTACTGTATTGGATGCTAAGCTATGCTTAAGATAAATTAAAAAAAAAAAGTAGTACCTGAAACTATACAAATTGACACTGGAAATAAGACATAGTTATTAAAGGTGAGGATAACGAAGTTCTGAAACAGCTTACTTGCTGATGAGTTATATCCTCAAATTAAGTTTTGTTGAGGACTGAAATTTGTATTTAAAGTTATTTTAGAATATAAACAAGCTATGAGCTTTTTTTTTGTAATTTCTGGGTACAATTTTTTGTCCTGCTTTTATGTAAAAATGTGTAAAATTTTTATGTAATTGAAAATGACCCCTTCTGTCCTTAAAAGCAGTGAACTGGAAGACATGGGTTGAAATATTTCCTTATGTCTGAATAGAACTTATATTTGCAATGCTGAGAATTTTTTTATTGGAACTATATAAGTGAAACTTCTAGCTTTTCTTGAAAGGTGTTTTCATTAATAAACATTTTCAGACTCAATGTTTTTCAGATATGATTTAAGTTTCTCCTCAAGTGAAGAGTGGAAGCCTTGCAGCTTGGAGCTGCTTCAAGATAAACAAGTAGGTTTGGAGCATTCATATTCCAATAAAATTGGAAAGACCCAATTAACTTTCAATCTTCAATTGCTGTTTTGATGAAAATACATTTGATATAGGCATGCTATAGTTTCCTTCATGAGGGATTATAATTAGAACTACTTGAAAAAATCATGCGAACAGTTCTCAGAACAGTATGTGGGAGAAATTACAGGTACTACTGATTAGAACTAGATTGTCTGGGTGGTAAAAATTCTTAAGCCACTAATTAAAGCTTAAAATATCAACCAGCCTCCAATGAGGGATATTGTTACAAATGCTTTTATTTCACTTCGGATAGATACATTTTTTTTTCACTTACATCTGAGGATTATAAGACTCTTTATGCTTAAAAAATTCATGGCCCACCAGTGTGATACCTATGCTACCACCAGGTCATTTGGAGAAAGTTCTCCTCTGGTACCTGACAGACACTGGCTTCAATCATGAAACCCATATGCAACTATATTAGTTGCAAAGTATATCTACCATAATATTGTTTATTTTCATTTCCATTATGTTGTGGCTGAGATTCCCAGTTACATCTTACCTAGTAAGCTTATCAAGGATATCTTCATATGCATATCAGTAACACCAAGATGACACAAGTAGCAAACAGTTTCATAAAGCAGATCCTTGTATCATAAAAGTCCCAACATTATGGTTGTAATAAAGACATATATTTTTATTTATAAAACTATGTATAAAACGAGCTTTGTTTCAGTTTACCAAATGAGAAATAATATATGTGTTTTGTAAATTGTTCTGTGGCTGATGGAAAGAAAATAACATCTTCTCTTTGTGATACAAATGGAATTCTGTTCAGATTGAAATTTGCATTCCTGCAAATTTGACATTACTGCAAAGGAGGATGGGTGTTGTATAATTGTGCTCATTCTTGCTTAATGAAATAGTGAGATGAGCTACACATTTTTATTTGTGTGTTTTGTCTTCCATGGAAAATGTGATGGATGTCTGTGTTTCAGAGAATGTTAAAACATTTCAGAATATGTGGGAGAGACAAGCATGGGAGGGGAAGGGAGGAGAGGAGTGGGAGTTGAAAATAGTTGTCTAACAGGCTCTATCTTGTATTTCTCTGTTTCACAGCACACTTCTTAGAATATGCAAGTAGATGCCAGGAAGAGTTCTGGAATTCCTCTAAGGTCTTATAGCCAATATTCTAGTTAGAGAGGATCAGATATTGTTAAATCTCATTCTAGAGAATTAGAATTCAAAAGATACCACTGAACATCCTCATGACATAAAATGTCATAGAAACAATGCAAAGGGTCTGCTACTTTGGCATCAGAAGCATCAGGATCCCTCAGGTGAGATCCTCATTATTCTTCATGATACCAGAACAGCATTAATTACCAAAAACGTATACATACCGTAGCTTGGTTCATTTGTTGATTTTCTAGATTTGGCAGAGTGTTCAGGCAATGAACTGAGGGATTTTGTTTGTTTGTTTTTAAGATGATTAACGAAGGAGGAATTGAAGGTTCATGCTTGATATTTCCATTCCAGGTCCAGCTTGTGATTGCACTAATTGATACCATCTCTTTAATTCAAAGTAGGTCAATGACCACTGAAAATATGTTAGATAAAACAATTAGAAACTGGGAAAAAAAAAAAAAAGTATTTGAGAACAGAGCCCTGGCTATGCCAGTGTTGCTAACTTGAGGTTAACTTGAAAACTTCTTAAGGAAAATTTCTTAAAAAATTCTTAAGGAAAGAGCAGCCTAAAGAGAAATAAAACACCCAAATAAATAATGTATCTACTCTGTGTCTTTATTTCAGATTGGAGTTCCAGCTAAATTTGCCAGAAAAAAAACATTTGCCAGAAAAAAAACAATACCCTGTCTGAATGCAATGAGTAGTTAAAAAGAGAAAGTTTTTCTTCTCTTGAATTTTTTGATCCAATGTGATTGTGTACTAAAAGTCTTACAATTTATGTCTCCATGTTTTTTTTTTGTTATTGTTGTTTAGTATACCTTCACTACTAGGAAGAAATAATTCTGTATTTTCTTAAATTTTACATTTATGTAAAATAAATATTTATATCTGAAAATAAGTCTCTCATTATTTTCCTTTGAAGGTTACTGAAGAGGAACTAATTAAGAAACTACTAGGAAGGAAAGATTGTTCATTTTAAAATGATTGATATCCTGGAGAAAGGAGACAGTAGATTTGATCTCACAAGACTTCACTATAATATTTATGTTGTACCAAGTTGGAAATTATTTTTAAACCGAAAGAGATGGGAAAGTTGAAGGTGAGTAAAAATCTAGAAGATTTTGAGTTATTCTGAAAAGGGTTTTAGTGATCTGGGAGGAAATTACTAGGGGGGAATCTTACGAGATTTGAGTCTTGAGACCACTCATCTAATACTTTGTTAAATGTCTTTAGAAAATAGTTTGCAGATGGCATTGGATCAGGAGGCTACAGATTAGACTAGGATTTCAAGCATAAAAAGTCAGAAGTCTGGAATATCTACAATTCCAGGCCTTACAAAATATAAATAGTATAATCAATATAATAGTATAATCAATAGGTGCGTGTTTTAGGATGGTAGTAAGAATTTCCCCTTAAGATGGGGAATAGTGGAAGGGAATTAAGACTTGGATGCACCACTCTTCCACAGGACCTGTGATGCACGCAGACTGTCCAACCGTGAAAGAGGCAAATGCAATCTGTGCGTGCTTTTGACTAAGGATTTTCAGGAGAACTGTGAAAATCCTAAAATTATTTCAGTCATTAAGGATACTTCATCAGGCATAATGAATGTGGTTGTAATCACACATACTCATCAGATGAATTCAAGTATGTGGAGAAAAAAATGTTGTGATGATATAAGAAACAGAATAATGTAGATTTCCTAATGAATTCACCCTGGTTTTACTTATGCGGCCTCATATTCCTTGTATACCTTCACGTATTGAGAACATGCACACATAGTACACTGCTTGTGTATTTCAGAGAAGCAGTACGACTGCCCACCCTGAGGATCTTCCATATGTTTTATTAACTGCTTTGAATTTTCATTTACAGGAGAAGAAAACAATGAAGAGGCACAAATATCTCACCTAAGTATGATTTCGTAATCTGGTGGTTCTTACTATAGAAAACATTGAACTCATTCTATTTCTTCCGCGAGGACAAAAATTTAAACCACATAGCCAATGACAAACACATTGGATTCACTGACATATTTTTAAGCTACAGCAATTCTGTTCCAAGACCTAGTGATACAAAGGATTTTGTGGCAAAAACTGAGAGGAATGAACAGTGTGTGCTCTTGATGAGAAAATAAGAATTGTTTCTAAATTGGATTGAACAGTGCTACAAGAATACACAACACATTAACCCAAATTGTACTTTCAAAGTTGAAATAGTAGTTTCAACTACTTCAAATACAAATTTTGTATTTTCTGTATGCATTTTTATAGGCTAGCAAAACCCAAGTATTTACTTTTTTGTGTTAGGGTTATATAGGTGCATTCCTTGTGAATAGTGTTATGTGAGTTAATTATGGATGTTCCAATAAACTTTTGAAAATCAGAACTGCCTTTTATAACGTATGACCATTTTTTAAGATAACAAACTCCTCTTCTGCTCTTTTAACTAATCCTTCCAATAATGGGTATAGTGCTTGGGTTACATGGGGAGATACTATTACATCAACGAAGAAAGGTGGAAACTGATCTCACTGTAATGCAATGAGGTTTATATTTTGTTAAATAGTTTTCTACCGATACTAGATCTTCATTGTCCTTCCATGGTATGATTTTTGATTTAAAAATATTTAGTTGTTTCTTTAGACTACTGCTAGCTGCTTGTTAGACTACTACTTCCTATTCTTTACTGTAATACCGTATGACAGTTCTTCATCTGGGATATATAAATTTGTTACACTCAAAATCTGTAATTGGGGCATAAATGCTTTGGACTAGAAGAAGCATTTAGTAAATCAAGTCTTTTTCTGTTTGTTTGTTTTTTGATCCTAGTATCTTTAGACACCTAAAGGAATAGAGACAAACAGTACTACATAGTACCTTGTGAAAAAATATAGGACATAACCCAGCAATAGCTGGTGAAAAGTTCAACAACTCACTTCTGCATCTAATACACCTAAAAGCAGGTGATATAGGTGAAGTTGAAATGATGGCCTAGTAGCTATAATTGAATGTTTGATCAAGTCAGTTAAGCTAGCAGGCTACTGAAGTTCCTTGCCTTCCTTTCCCTTTCCCTTTCCCTTTCCCTTTCCCTTTCCCTTTCCCTTTCCCTTTCCCTTTCCCTTTCCCTTTCCCTTCCCTTCTCCAACAGAGCCAGATATTCAGCAATGGAGAAATTGTGTTAGGGAGAATGTTGAAGAAAGGTGAGTGAATTAATGAGATTTTAGGTCACAGTTCATATAAATGAACACTCTTTCTGTTAAATTGTATAAACTTTCATACCAGGAACAGCTTACAGACAGTAAGTTCCACAGATAAATTCTGCAGCATGTAGAAAAGGACTTCTGAAGGTACATTTCTTAAAGCACAAGGAAGAGGCTTTGCTGGGCTGGAGAGGAAGTAACCCCTGAGTTATTTCTTTTCTGTTTTAGTATATCTGGAATTTCAAATCTTTCCTAGGAAACATTCTGCTGACTGACAGGTGAATTTAGCAAACCTAACCTAATAAAGGGCTTGTTTCAGATACATGTATTAATATAGAGAGCTTAGAAAATAATTTAATTAGCATCCATTTATTTTAGTTCATTGAAAATCTTAATATGAATGATATTGTTAGAATTGACACATGAGGCTGAAGCTGAATAGACTGTGGGGATTTTAAAGGATTGACATTTTGTATTGTAGCACTCCAGCATTCATTCACTGGCAAAGATGCTTTATATATTCAAATTCTACACAAATTGCATGCAAAACGAAGTCCTTTCATATGTCAGTATGCTGCCTATGGCTGTAATTATAGCAGTGTGCACACATCACGTTAATAACATGGAGGAGATCTGCAGTGCCACAGGATCCTCTTCTATTTGCTGTAATTGCTGCGATTAGTAAAAGGGCAGAAAACGTATTTGCTTAGTCCATCAAATAAGTTATACAGTCTTTAAGAAATGAGGGTTATACATAGCTACATTTCTCAGTAAGCCATGAAGTTCAGCGGGGGACTTGCTAAAATGATGTCTATTTTCTCTACCATTCTGCTGTAGAGAGAAAATTAAGCTCTTTGCCAGGTTGGTGGAGGTCATAGGAATGTCCTTGTCATCAGAGAGGTAGTTTTCTGAAGAGTTTTCCTTTTCCTTTATCATTTATTCACTGATCCTTTGAAAGACAGTAAATTGTAGAGTGCAGTAATGATATTTGTGAATGAGCAAGTTGTTTTGTTCTCCAGATGCATGGGTTGGAAAAACAACAAGAAAAACTGCAGTAAAGTCTTATGGGCTCAGTTAAAACTAAAATCAAATAAATAAATAAAAATCTTGTAATCAAAGAGGGTTTCCTGCATGTACATGTTCTGTGTCTGCCTAAGCCATTTGTAAATTGTCTTCACACCTACTCACTGCGGATGAAAGTTAGAATATTATCCTAACTTATACTGAAATTGGTTTTGCATGTGAAGAAATGTAATATGCCTTGGTCATGAGGCATAGGTCATGAACTCAATCATGCAATTACATAATTTGTGAAGTTCCAATTTTTATCACTCTCTTTTATAGCAGTTTGGTAGTTCTGTTGTGCATTCCTGGGACATGGACCCGTGTCTGCCAGCAATTACTTAGTGTCTTGTATACCTACATGGTATTAGTATTCCTACGTGGAGTATCCATCCAAACTGATTTAAAATGATTGTATCTGCAAATCCTTGACCTCATGTCTTCACTCCAGTGTACCTAATTGTTTATGTTGTAGAATGGAGTAAAGTTTCATTTGTGTATTTAATGAGGAAGCTCATCATACCTCTGATTTTGATGTATACCAACAGTCATGTTTGTTAGAATGACAAGCAGGTTTGATTTGAGGTATTCCAGTTCTCTAGTATCTCTGAGGCCTTTTTCTGTCACACATGTTGTAACTCTGTAGCAAAGAGTCACTGGGTCATTCTATAGAGCTTCTGCACAGTCTTTGTTTCTCTCTATTAAGAACCATTGAGAGACTTTCAATCAAATTTAAGACAAAAATACCAGAAAATGTTGTAATAAGTGAGAGAATAATAGTGATAGTTGCTTTTTGAGGTATTGAGGCATGAAACTGTGTCAATGGATCTTTTTTTTTTTTTTCTGTAGATCCCAATAAAATTATAATAGGTTTTTACATGTCTGTTATTTTCATTATCTTGTGTTATCAGTTGATACAATGTAAGCATTAAAAACTTAAAAAAGTTTGAAAAAAAGTATAATAGGTTTGACAAATTACTTCAAAAGCAGTAATAGCAATAACTGTATAGACAGAAAAAAATCTATGATGATTATTGGATGACTGAAAGTAGAGATAATGCTCTGAAGTTGAGGTAAATCAGAGCTTTAAACTTGAATCACCACCGAGAGACTCAGTTTCCAGAGAAAGAAGTTTGCAACAGTTAGTCTTACAAGGGGAAGTCAATTCTGCTTTGAAGTCAGCCACAGTAACCTGTAACAGCTATTATCTCTTGCTTTTTAATATGCTATACATTTACTTCTGTTACATTTACCTACTGTTATCATTACTGTGTAGTATAAATATTAATGTAAGCTTCTGTTAATATTGTTATGTAAATCAACATCTTTCAGTGGTTGCATATCTAATCAAACGTGTTTTTAAATGTTGTCTTCTCTCAACACGTTGTTGAAACAAGTTACCCTGTGCTTGTACACATACTAGCTGGATATAAGAAATTCTTAGTTTTTTTATTAATGGTATACAAAACACCAAATCATATACAGATAAACCCGTTTTGTGTTATTTAGAGACTGAGGAATCCCCAGCTCAAGTGCTGGAAGCTATTCCTTCATTATCTGAGTAATTATTTTTTATTAGCAGAACAAATGTGCATGCACTTAGCTTTGTTTCACAGTGGGAATTATATGGAGATTGGGAATAATATGAGAATTATATAGAGAAGATGCTTATAGTTGTGTAAAAACACAACTCATCCCTCAACACATATCTCATCCCTTTTTGGTCTTCATACAGAAAAAAAAATAAAAAGGGTTTTGAGATCAAAATCTTCTAATTCCTGTTTATTAAAGATAAATGTTTAGCAATTTTAGTTGATAAAATATAAGTTGTAAAGTAAAAAAAATATGTTTTGGCAAAAATGTCAAGGTTTCTTTTCACATACATAGCTAATAGGACTGGTTTTTAAAACACTCGGCTTTGATCACACAAGGATCCATACGTACTTCCATGTGTCTGTACTTTGTATTTATGAGAACATTTGTTTGCATCCTGTATTTCGCTCACGCTGTCACGCTCAGGTTCATTTTTGTTTATAGTCAGTATCAGTTGCCTTAATCAGTTGCTTTAAGGTATTAGACCTTAATCTGAGATGATTCTGAACTCAGCACCTTGTAGGAGGCATTGCTTGCGTGTTCTTATGCAGGTGTTTTTGTCAATCCAGTTTTAAGGAGAATTATAACATTTCCATTGCTACTGAGGTAGGATGGCTTACTGCCAGCTGAAGAGACAGCTGAGATGATAATTTTTCATTACTACACTGAAGGCTTGGGAGGTGGGAGAATGATACATCTGGTGTATCTATTGCTGGGAAATCCAGGAGTCGTGACACTTTTCACTAAATTCCAATGTGAGAATATTTTAATGGCACAGGGAGATAAATCTCAACTTTGCAGCAGCAACCCTCAACAAATCTGATTGGGTGGAAAATATTTTTTCACCACAGCCTGAACTATCATCTCAGCTTTTTTATTTGTTGCAGATCTGGCACAGAATGGGTGGGGTTGAAAGGGCCTATTCTCTGTGGAGGACCATTTTGCTATGGAGCTGCTTGCAAAGATTTTTATTCTGTTTTCATATTTGCAAAAAGATGAAATATTTTGATTAAAAAAAGAAATTCAAGTATTGTATAAAATTGCTCAGATAATGCAATAAAATAGAGAATACTTAGTGTGCCTACATGTATTATTGATTATAGTGAAATGGTTTCTCTGTAGATGTTATACATCTTGACATCTGCCGAAATAAAGTGGTGACTGTTTACATAAAATGATACCCACTAAAATAATTTGCTAAATACATTCAGTTATGTGATGCTTAGAACTTGCCAAGAAGAACATGTACTAATTCCTATCCACCTCCATTGTTACCTTAAGAGCAGCTCTCTCCATAGCAACTGAAAACTTTTCAAGGCGGCAATAAACTAATCCTCTCCAGCTTCCAGAGAACCATCAAGGAATTTTAAAAACATCGGACTTCCAGCAGCTAAATACTTCGGAGGATTCAAAAGGCCACAAAGCTAGAGATACACAATCATTCTTTTTTTTTTCCCTACAAAAAGGTAAGAAAATGTTTAGAAATAAATGCATCTCCATAACTATGATACATATTCCTAAATGCTAACAGCAAAATTTATCTTAGAACCACAACATTTTTCCTAGCATTTAAAACATACTAATCTTCTCTGTGTGAATGCCAGCTTGAATTCAGCATTTGTTTTTTTTTTTTTTTTTTTCATTTTAAATACTCCGTTAGCAGTTTTCTTTAAAATGTCACATATGTATTATACGGCAGTTAGAGAGAAGCTGAACTTCTGTGTGACTGTCTAACATATGTGCATTTTAATCAGCAAATTATGCTGGCAGTACATAACTCTTCATGGAGAGCAAAACTTAAACTCTTCTTGTGTTTTGATGTTCAGATATACTTCTTAAAACAGAGTGGTAGTAGCTTAAGAAATATATTTTCATGACAAGTTTATGGTACAGAATGTCTTTTGAATCTGGATTTTAAAAAGCAAACTGGTTGCTGCCAGTATATTTGTCTTGTTTATTCGCTGAGCTGTATGAATGAACTTATTACCAATCTTGTAACTGTTTCATCTGACCATGAAGTATCACTAATTTTAGGCACATTATGTTCATTCTTGTTTGGTGTATAGCTTAGTTATATAGTTAAGTCACATTGGGAAAGTGTTTTGAAAATAAAATCTGCTCTAGATCATTGCTGTGTAACATGTTTACTGCACATTTATATCAAAATTACCCTAATAATCTTTATTTACACCTATTTCTGCTAGTAAAAGCCTGTCTCATAATGGAGTGCAAGTGAAAGCTATCGCATTTTCCTGCTCTGCAGAAGAGGATAATTAGTTCAATAACGTAACACTGAGATGAAAACCAAACACTTCATTTTTATGAGCCGGGAAAGGCAGTTTGAGTCAACCTTTCGCTGGAAACTGTGCAGAAGTTTTAAGGCCATGGTCATCTTAGTTTCCTGCTGTTCTGGGCTGTAAAGTCCCTACAGGCTCCCTGTTGTTCAAAAACAGCTTGTCACTGCAAATCAGCTTAGCCAACCAATTAATAAATCCTTGCAAACATATTGCAGTCACACTAATTAAAGGGTTGGGGTTTTTTCCCCCCTTACTATTCAGATTCCTCAGGTTTCAAGTCTAAGCCGTGAAGGGCGAACAACGGCCGAACATTCAGCACAGATCGCGCACGGCAGGAGGAGGAGATGTGTTTTCTGACCAAGCATGCAGCTCTCGGCGTGGCATGTTCTGCCTTCATGTTCAGCGTGCTCGTTGCCGAAGGACAGTCTGGGGAAGAGCATGGGCAGGATGGCAGCGCTGCTCGCAGCCGAGGCTACCTGGTGGACGTGGTGCGCGTTCTTGCGGCTGACAACGCCGAGCTCCACGAGAACCGCTCGCGAGAACTGGTCAGAAGGCTGCTGGAGAGAGCGGAGTGCCCGCGGCGGATTTACGGCACGCAGGAGGATTGTAATCTGGTTAGTGCTTCACTTACTGAGGGATGCCTCTAAAGGACAGCCAGTGCGTTCTGCTTCTTAGGCTGAAGCGCCCCTGAATACAAAGTAAACATGTAAAAGGCTTATTCTTACAACAAAATGAAAGTTTTAACTGTTTCATGGTACATTAGAAATATTTCTTGTTTGATCTCAGAGATATTCCAACCATGCCAAGTATACTTTAGATACTCCCTGTTCTTTTCACATAAGATTAACAATTTTCCTATCAAATGTGTATTTTCTGGGAAAGGTTTTTCTACTTTTTGCTGATCTAACTTTAAAAGCTAGAGTTTCAATTTGAGACATAGAGGATTTCCACTGTAGAAAAATATCAGTAAAATCAGGGAGAAGTTCTGTTTTTTTTTGTCGGTTGGTTTTGCTCTGGATTTTAGCTTATAAAAATAAATTCCAGCCAGGGCTCTTTCAAATTCATGTGCCTCTTCATTCAGATGCTGAGTGGGGGAGGGTTGTTCTGTTTTGTTTATTTTTCAAAGCAGTTTGGGTCAAGGAAAACCAAAGGCAGAGCAATAAACCTGCAAATCTGGATTTGCAGTAGTGCAGGGTGCCGCTTTCCAGAAGATGCAGTTGTCTGGCTGAACTGAGGATACTTCCAGCACTGATTCCTGGTTTGGCAGGAAGGGAACAACAGAAAGGAGATCATAAGTTCTGGAAAAGGGAGACAGGGATAAGAGAGGAAGTTAGATGAAAAGGACTGCAAAGAATTTGCTTAGCCTTGGCTTTAATTACATTACTCTAGGTCTCATTTGATTCGGTGGCCTTTGTACAGCAGATTGTTGTACACACTTTCTATGAGTTACGAAGTAAGGACACATGCTTTGAGAATGTACCTCGCTTTGTGACCAGCCAAACCGATGGAGTGGAGGTTGTTTGGGTTCGTGGGTTGATTGTTTTGGGGGGGAGTTGGGTTTTGTTTGTTTGTTTGTTTGTTCCTATGCAGTGGACATCTACTTACTTAAAAGGCCCTTCTAGCAAGTGCCCCAGAGTTTGTATGGGCCCTAGTGTGAACTTTCATAGGTAAATGTTGTGGGGATCTATCTTCCTAAATGGGTTGTGGCAATGTATGACATTGTGCAGCAGCTTTTCTCAATGCACATGATATGAAATCAAATCAAAAGCTGAAAAAGTATTAACTAATGAGTATAGAACCTAAACCTACAGAACAAAATGAGCTTTCTCTATTTGTTTTGTTTCTCTAGATAGTCATATTTTTTTTCTTCTATTTCTGATCTATATGTGGAGAGCGTAACTATGACCCTGGAGGGAGGGAATCTAAGGGAAAGAGAGAGGACTTCCTTTGGTCAGGGTTTCCGTGCAGTTTTGATTTCATTTGGAACATTACTGTGGGAAGAATTTGAGCACTTTCTCCATTTCCAGTGTTTCTCAAAGTTGGATGTGTCAGTAACACTTCATACATCCTTACAGTGCCATGTGAACACAGTTCTCTGCAGGAAATCAGTGAGAGAGATAAGCCACATGCAGTGCATACTGCTGTACTGAAATCTTCCAAGGTGATTTAACAAGATTTGCTAAATGAAGATATCAAAAACTACGTGAGAAGCGTTGTCCTGCAAGATGTCCAAAATTTGGGACTGACTACCCCTCCTCAGCTTGGCATTTTCTTTCCCACAGTAGATATGGGAATAACTAGTTGGTTTCAGACTCAACTTTCCCTTCTAGCTCCAGGATACCAGTAACACCACACCACTTTGCTTTCAAATTTCTTTTCATTTGTAATGATGTCTGCAGTGAAGATTTAAAATAATGTAGGACATAATAATGTTCAAACTTTTTTTTTAAAGCCCTTTTTTATTTAGTTTTTACAAATTGCCCCCCTAGAGTCTTTGTGCGGGGGCTGGCATCTCTTTAGCAGCACCTGACACTCTTTTATCTCCCCAGCATTCAAAAGGTAAATATTTCTTCCAGTAGTAAGAGATTTTTTTCTAATACCTGGTCACTTAAACAAAACAAACCTGGGTTCTGTGCAAAGGTTCAGAGCTAGGCTCTTTGTTACAGCAAATAAGCTTTTCTACACATAGGCCATGCACATGATTTTACCTCTAAAATAGTAGTAACAGCAAAATAGCTAGTGATGATTCAATTTATATTCTCCTGATATCTTTCCTGATATCTTCTTACCATCCACAGTTCTTTCTTTTTTTTTTCTTTTGATTGAATATCCGTGAGATTTTTTTTAATGTTGTTGTTAGAATAATTTCTGTTATAATGCAGCAGCATTCTCACTTCCTCCAGGGAGCAATGGTTCCTGAATTTACCTAAAATATGTTAGATTCTACTGTGGGGTTGTGTGGGAAAATGGAGTAGCAAACAAGGTAACCTGACCGACTGGCACATCGTAGCCATTCTGTGGCCATGAGCAATGTCTCCTGGCAAACTAGGTTCCGGCTGGACTTGTAAATAAGGAAGTTGTCAGAGTGTACAATGAAATGTACAGTCTTTTTGCTCTACCATAATAGTTCAGGTTCGCTGATATGCCTATAGAATAGTTAGAAAGATCTGCGTGGGGAAAAAAAACAAGAAACCTGACATAATGAATGGCAATAGTTACAGGATCTCTTTAAGAAAGCTTCTTTATTCTGGAATTCATTCATCTATTTCTTATAGCCTGAGAATTGCTGTTGGCCTTCAGGTGTAGTTTTAAAGACTAATACTGGCCTTTGGTGACTGTAGAAGGTATCTTTGTGTAAGGAGAAATTGAGTCTTACAAATATTCTTCCATTAAAAAATAAACTTCCATTCACATACCCTGAGTTAACTATCCTCTACATATGGTGTTTGTCCTATAATATAAACTCATAGAGAATATGCAGGTCAAAAGAGGTAAATCTAATCATACCTAGCCATAATTTAATTTAATGCATTTATAACTAGAATTCAAGTAAACTGAAGCAAGATGAAGACTTTCAACTCCCTACAACAAGGTTTTCATCAGAATTACTTAAATCCCTTGGATACTTGACATTTGTTAAGAACAGAAAGGGCCATGGAAAAAGCAGCAGCATGTGGTCTTGCAGTCTAGCGCAGTGCCAGCCATGAATGACTCGTGCCCCCCTCCTGTCGTTCCATCAGCCTGTATCTGAGCAGGCTTAGGTTCAGTCCCTTAAATATAAGACCTAAATTCTCCTGTTCTCCTCTCAAATCCTAATTACACATGAGTGGTAGTATTTTACTTGAGTTGAATTTCCTTCTTTTTTTAATTTATTCACAGTGCCTTGAACCAGATGCTTTGTTACTAATTGCTGGTGGAGATTTAGAAGACCACCTCAGTGAAGAAGTATTTGAGAAAATATCTCTTATTCTTCTATACTATATTCTTCATCAAAGAGATATGTGTTCTTCAGATCTCAACTTGAGTAGTAAGGACTATAAATTTTACCTACAGAGCATGCTTAGTTTAAGGCATGATGAAGATTGTTACTATTTTTCACAGAATGAAACTGAAGATATTTTGGCTGCAGTAAGACAACATTTTAAAACTTCTGAAACACAGGTAAAAAAAAAATAACTAAAAATAGTGTTTACTACTAACATAATGTCCGTAAGCAAGCTAGTCCAGCTGTCATGTCAATATCACGTTTCTTCATGCAACTTGTGAAAAAAAACAGTGTGAGAACACAGGTCTAAGCATTGGTCAACTGTTGCACATATTGCTTAACTGCCAGCCTTCTCCTAGCTTGTTTTTGGACTGTGCTACCTACCTGACACTTCCACAGTGTGGGGATAGTGTGACTTGGGAGAGAGCACATATCACACCATTCCCAGGAAGTAATTTAATTGCAGCTACCCTCAAACTAGGGGAGAGGGAAGAAAGTTAAGGTGGGTAAAGATCTTCTTTTGACCCAAGGACTTTCTCACCTCTAATATTTATTACTGTGAATACACTACAACTGTTACTTAATACTGCCAGTGATGAGTATAAAGAGGAGCAGCCACAAAACTGTTCTGGCTGTAGAACAGAAATGGTGAATCATCCTGGTGTCATCAGAATACCAGTCTTTGCTGGTCTTGCAGCGCCATGTCCTTTCAAAGCAGGGTGGAATAAGGAGTCTGTCCAAAGATATGTTTGCTTTCTTCAGTTGGGACAAATACACTTGTTCCCATGCGGAAAGTCCCTTGTAGTAAAACTGAAACATTTGAGCTTAAACTTAGATTTGGAAGAAAAAATATTATATTGAGTATATTCATCTGAATACATACCTTTTATGTCAGGAAACATACAGAAGGTTTTCTCACCACTATTTATTACTATTCCTTATCTCAAGTAGGCCCTATAAAATAATAGAGTAGCATTCTTGAGCTCATCCAGAAAAACTTATTTTCTGTATAATGACAATAAACTTTTCCAGATTAGATAAGTCCTAAAGTTTACGTTCACCTGCTGTAAGGAGCAACTTAAGTCTGCTGGTAATACATAGTTAAATTTATTTTACTGAGAACTTTGAAATTGTCCTTTTCTTTTTCATTTCATTAGGTTTTAATTTACACCATACTGTGGTAGAAGTTTGCTACACAAACAGAAGATGGCTAAGAGTTTCTGGCTCTACAGCAGAATGCCAAAGGCCTCCGGTTCCTCTTTCTGTGTTTTTGTGCAATCGTTTCCCATCATAAATTATTCATTGACTAGCACTTTTGGTTCTAAGTCCTGGTGAACGTGCTGATTTCCAGGAACTCAAATGGTAACTGAGCAACTGTAAAGAGGCATTGGTGGGCATTTGGCATGTCAAGATAGAATAACAATCCATAAAGTGCTTTACTGTGTGGTCTGTTTGTTTATGCTGGCAGTATGATCAATTGACGGGCCTGTTTAGTATCTGAGACCTCATCACTCACTGACATGAGGGAAAAGAGGTTTTTTTTTTTCTATGAAAGGTACTCAAAACATTGTAGAATATCTATCTAAAGTTTAGAATTTGGGTTATGGAAAAGAGTTGACAATGCAGGAAAGTAATGGAAGAAAAGCATTTTTGGCCACTCTCGATATGCTTTTGTTTTAAACTTTCGCCTTCTCTGTCATAGCAGCTAGTTTATTATTAGAAATGAGAGATGAAATTTGGGGTTGTAGGAATGCAAACGTGTAATAGATTTGACAGGAAAAACGCTAGTCTCCTTTCTGCAATGCTTATGACATAACGTAGTGAGATGAGCATGCATGAAATAAAAGATTACTATACTGGCTCATATAGTTGAGAGAGACAAATAATTTTAGCTGGTTTTCTTTGTAAAAATAGCTGGCAGACAGACTTAGATTATTTATATTTCTATTATTTCTATATTATTTCTATATTATATTATCTATATATTTATATAGATAAATAATCTAAGTCTGTCTATTTCTAAGTCCATCTTCAATGTAAGACAGGCAAAGCAATCAAAACATTAAAACTTTGAGTGTGCAAAGATGTGAAAATTTAGAAATGGAAAGATAAAGAATTAAGTCTGTATTATTTGAGTCAATGTTTTATGCCTTAACAAAAATGCCTCCTTTTTCTGCCTCTTTCTGGGAGCTGAAGAGGCAATTGAGGATGGGGCAAAAATAATAAAAGAGCATGAAAAATAAAACCCTAAAACAAAAATCATACTGAATACTGAATGAGTTTCTGTACTTCTTTCCCCTCGGAAACCGAAGCTGAAAGAACTACCCACCTATCTTTTCCCATTAAGCTTTCAGCCTTCTGTATTCTAGTGCTGTTGTGCTGGCACTGTCCTCTGGTTCTCATTTGCTGCCTGTTGCCAATTACAGCTTTCATCATAGTATTTTTTTCCACCCTGGCTGTCTGCGAAACTGCGCTCTCCCATTTCTCCTCCTGCCACTCTGATTATTTAAATGGAGGTGACCAAGGCTGTCTTCATGCTGTTCTCTCCTGATTTCAGTGTGTTGATGTGAGCACTCTGAAGAAAAATGCTGATATAATGGACAAAGATGGTGCTGATGAAAATACACTTCCACGCCTGGCTGCTTCAATCATTACCCTGGCTCTCCAAGGTGTCTGTATGGGCAAGACAAGTTTGCCTTCCCCAGAATTCTTTATAAGATATATTTTCAATTCTCTAAACAGTACCACTGAGCTCCAAGTGACAGGTAAGCTATCTGCTCATCTCTCGCTGCCTTTTGCAAAACCCATTTGGTGTAAATTATCTTTAAATGCTTGAAGCACTTTTTGCACTTCATTCTAGATTTAAATGCCATTTCAGTTTAGAGTTGTTATATAGACTCTCCTAAACATAAAAACACAGATGGAAAATAAGCTCTTTAATTCGGAAAAATTTCTGGGACATTTAAAGCAAATTGTTACTGTGATTATTAAATATGTACTGTCACTGTAACTTATGACTTATTTGCTCAATAGAGTCTGAACTACCACAGAGAGCTCTGCGGGTAACAACCTAGCTGTGAAGGCAGGGTTCACTGGGGCCTACTGCACACTGCTGTTTAGTGCAGATCTTTATGCTAGCTTAGCTCCTTCACAAGTGTTTAGGGGTGGCTGGAATGATTTGTGCAGGATGGCCAGATTGGCTAGACCCCTGGTGCGTTACTCACACTGCAGTGTGTCCTCATGCCCCTGAGGACACCGTGGAAACAGGGTACTCTGTTTTGACCAAATGCTGATATATGCCAACTGCAAATCAAACTCACCTAAACGGATCTCAGTCTGTTTTAGTTTGTCTTTCCCTATTAGTTTTCAATTGTCAGTACCCACTCAGTGAGCCTGAAATATGCAAAGTTCATTTTCTGAGGAAATTTTATTGCTGTTTCACTAGACCTGTTAAGAGATGCTACTTAGCCATGAATAAACAGCTAAGGGGGGCATCTAAGAAGCCCAAAGTTAAAGAATTTAGAAAATTGAAGTATTGAGTTCTAAGCAGCTGCTATTAAGTCCTGTAAAAGATTCTGGAGGCTTAGTAGTTTTAGAAACTAAGCCATCAATTCAGTGCCCTACTGTGGATTTAGAAGGTTAATATAAGACATCTACTTTTTCTTCTTTGTGGCTAGTGGTAATAGCAACACTTTAAAAGCATTTCAAAGCACTGTAAAACGTTATATTGAGCACAGGTAAAAACAGGCTAAATAGTTGCATTAAACATAGATACAAACATTTTTACCAGTCTCAGAATTCACAGAGGAACACTGAATCACAAAAGTCACACAAATCATATAACAAAGGAAAAACTCCTCATCCCTAAACATGGGCTCCTGGATTATACTTGCATAAACTGACTCTGCAGCAAAAGCCCTCCTTTAAAAACGCCAGTGGAGATCTTATGAAATAACTGACTCATGAGAATGGATGGAGCCAGCTGGGCACAGCGCTACTAAATAGCTATATATGGTGAAATCCAGACCCCAGTGAAGACAATAGCAAGACTTTCTTGGTCAGTGGAGCTAGGATATCATTCAGAGAATCTAGAAGATATTCTTAACCAGTTTGTCACAGTATAAGCACATTTTAAAGCTTTTTTAAAGCATATGCTAAGCTAATTAGATTTCCTCCTTTAAATTTATTTAAATTCTCAGTATTATCTGGAAGACAGAGCAAGAAACTGGCAACATGTCAAAGGAAAATTAGTGTTTCACTGACTGAACTGTTTGCTTAAGAAAAAGAAAGTAAACGACTTAACATAAGTATTTCTTAAGATTAACATATACACCATTTGCTTTTTCTGAATAACACGTTAAAATAAAAGATTATCATGTGGAAACATTCTTAATGTCTTTACTATAAAATTCCTTTAAATTAATTTG
Organism: Crypturellus tataupa; assembly: GCA_034781795.1. NCBI lineage: Eukaryota > Metazoa > Chordata > Aves > Tinamiformes > Tinamidae > Crypturellus > Crypturellus tataupa. Next base: position 113,721 of record JAWLRI010000166.1, read on the forward strand.
TGAATTACATACATACCTTCTTAATGGGCAAACTCAGATTCTCAAAAACTATCAATATAGCTTCATCTTGAAAATGCAGGAATGAAGGATCGTGGCTGGACATGGGGTAGAGCATGCTCCCTCAAATTACCAGCATTTAGTCAGCAGGCACCCCCGCTGCGCCAAGTTACATCACGGGATAAATCCCCTACCTTGTTTTAGAAGATTGTAGCTGTTTGGATTAGGAGTCCTGGCTCCCACATTTCTAGTTTGCTGCTGCAAACAGGCAGGATTCCAGAGCAGTGACTTGACCAAAAGAAATAGAATATCCCTCACCCTGTTTTCCGGTTCTGAAGAATACAGGGTAGAGTAGGATGCTTTATGGAAATCATGTCAAGGACCTATCTTCCTTGTCTTTCTGTACAGGTAAAATATGGTCTAACTATGGTATTTTGGCATAGCGTTCCACTTACAGAGGACAATCTGAAAGATGCTGAAGCCGTTTAGCAGGAATTTGCAGATAACCTCAGCAGAGACCAAGTATTAAATGGGAGATTAAATGCCTGCCATTCACATTTCCTTTTCTCTTAGATTACTGTGAATAAAATCACAGTATCTAGGTGACCTGTTAAGGTGAAATTACCAACACTACCAAAATATGAAAAGAAAAAGTGTTAAAATGAGTAGTCAAATTAATATTAATTAATATTATAATTAATATTAAAGTAACAAAATATTAACAATTACTTGTGTCGTTTTCTTTACTATTTCTTTTTCTGCCCAGAGAGGTTGTGGAGTCTCCTTCTCTGGAGATCTTCAAGACCCACTTGGATGCGGGTCCTGTGCCCCGTGCTCTAGGTGGTCCTGCGTGTGCAGGGGGTTGGACTAGATGACCTCTAGAGGTCCCTTCCAACCTTAGGCATTCTGTGATTCTGTGATTCTAAATGTATATTTTTAAATGTATATTGTGGTGACATATGGTGACATTTCTATGTTCTGATAAATTGCTAGAACTAGACCAACTCCTAAGCATGCTTGCAGACAGAAAGACCTGCATGGTAAATGGACAATTCCACAATCACAAAAGAAGACATCGTAATGTGACAATCAAAGAGAGTGGAACCATAAATATTCCAATCAAAGCACACCAAAGAAATGGAGACTATGTGAAAAATTATCTTGAAGATCGTGAAAGGAACAGAGATTGGAATCAGGTTAATTTAATTTTATACTATTATAGCCTTGGTCACAGAATTTCAATGATAAAAGTTCAGGTTGGTTTGCAAATACTTTTTGATTGCTGAGGTAAAAGTTAGGAATTTCAGAAAGTCACAGTTACAGAATTATTCTTGTATATATTTATTTAAATGTTAAGTGTCAGAAGAGCTTTATGATTACTGTGTATTTACTGAAATTAGGATATGAAATCCTTCACTGAATGATAACTATTAGGCAGAATCAGATGTTCCTTCAAGACTGAGGACTGCGTGGTATTATAGTTTCAATGTTCATCCATATTTCTTAGAGATTTCTTGTGTTCCTATATCTGAGAGCATCTAGGGCCCCTTTGTATGATCTGTCCAAAAGAAAGGTTATTCTGTATCAAGAATAAGTAAGTAAATAAATAAATAAACAAACCATTAAGTTGTTTCTAGAAGACTTTTGTAAATCAAGGACGAGGAACTTCCAAATATTTTTAATAGACACTTAGAAAACATGTTTAGCCTACAGGATGGAACTTTAGCTGCTACAGTATCCTTTTTGAGAAGTTCAAAGAACAGTTGCTTATTTTAGTTTACTTTATACCTTGAAGTACGTTAAACTATCCTAGTATATCCTAAATATCCTAAATCTTAGAAAATAAATAAACTTTGAAACAATGATTAAGCTGATAAATAACTGCCATCCTTCAGACTGAAAGGCATTCCTTAGACAAAAAAAAAAGGACACTTCCAATAAAGTAGGCATTTGTATTGTTTTCAGTTTTTTACAGCTTAAATTAACCCAAAGTTTTTCCTCCCTTGATTAAAGTAAAAAATGTGAGTCTGACTTTTGCTGAGTGGTCATTTTGTAACGTAGAACTGAGACAATTGTCATCTGGTTAAATGTCATTCTGCTAGATGTTTATCTGTGTAATTTTATGTATTTGGAATACATATCCTTTCTGTATCATTATTTCATTCCAGCTGACCACAAAAGAGAATCATGCTGACCAACTGACATTTGGCACTTAGAGCAAATGTGGCCTCAATATAATTTTAAATGGATGTCATTTTAAAATTATTTGATACTATTTATAAATTTTGATTGTCAGAAATCAATAGTGATACTATCTGAACAAGAAATAAAATCATTCTCAGGTAATTAGAGAACATATTAAGCAATTTCTGATTTCTTGAACTTCTATTTATGATTACTGACCATAAATCAGAAGGTAAGTATGCAAAGGAATTTTTTCAGGCTTGGGATTCAAACTAAGAGCAAAACCTTCTGTATAAATGCTGGAAAATTGCAAATATACTTGTGCAGAGAAGAGATCTTCTCTTCTTTAATAACTCCTAGCCTATACTTATTCCATTTCTCTTCTTTTGCCTATGTCTATTTTCTTCGTCATATTCTATTAGAAGGATTTGTGTTTCAGTGTTGTTGCTAATTTTATCTCCTGCTTTCTGCACATATCCATGATAGCCTTTGTGCTCCATTAATAACAGATGCTGCTATGTATGAGGCATTGACTGGTTTATGGCTTGCGTTTGCTAGCTGCATTAGGATCTATAATTTGATTTTTTGATAGGAATTATATTTTGAAAATCATCACAGAAATAAAAGGGTCATTGCTTTCTTTTTAAGTCATCATTGCCTCTACTGATTTTAAAATTTAAGTAAATAGTAGATGATCTAATTAGAGCAAATAATTCATATTAGGAAATGCACTTTCCATTTACTTATATTTTTAGAATCATCCTCCAGGAGTACTGCATAGTTGCTTTACTAATGAAACCCTAATGCACTCCCTCCCTATCTTTAAATCCAGTTTAGACTATGACATCCTAGCGTGCAGGACCCTTGTTAGAAGGATTCATAAGAGAACTCAGTTCCGTATGTTACTGAAAATGCAGCACAAGAACAGACTGCACTTCAGTACTGGCTCGAAACCTTTGTGGATGGGCACAAAACAAGACATGTAATCTTATGTCAATAGCAAAGAATATTATTTCTTTGTTGGTATTAAAGTATTTCTCGTTAGCATATGCACTAGTAAAATACATAGATTATTGTGCCAGATCCTCAAATGATGTTAACAGGTTTTGCACAGTAATTGTGCTACTTAATACCATAGTTTTTTTTTTTTTTTTAATATATAGTGACATCCAATTTTAACTGACAAATAAAATAATTTGAATCTTTAAGTAATTTAACAAGAATAAAATAAATAAAAAAACAAGTCTTTCTAGCTTGTATAATCCCATATCCTTCTAACACTCTACATTTAACCTCAGCATTAAATATGTATAATCCATATTCAGTAACTGTGTATACTTTCTACACAGACTTGTTTCTCTGCCAATGAACTTGTGAAGATATTTTTAAAAACTAGTCCTTCATCCATTTCTAAGGAGCACTTCAAGCAAATCAGTCCAGCAATCATTCAGCAGCTGTTAAGTTGTTCATGTCAGCTTCCTGAATCCAAGCAGACAAAGCTTCCGCCAACACCTTTGGAAAGTGAGTTATCAGTATAGTATTTCGCAGGGAAAGTCAGGGGGGAGGGTGCAAGGGATTATTTTCTGCAGCCTCATTAATTATGTTAAACCAAACAAGTTGAGATTTATGCAGCAAGTAATTTTATAGCATACATATTAGAAAATATTACTATATTGAGTATTGTGAGGGGATTTAATGCCTTCATTTCTGTATTAGGTGGAATTCTCTTTTAAGTTACATTTTCTTTATTTCCTAGAAGACTTGGGTATTGTGGAAGGTGAACCATGGCATGCCCTTGCCCTTGCATTGCTGAGCAGCAGTATATCTTGTGAAATTTGCAACAGGTTTATAACAGAATCATTGCATACTTTTTTGTGTAAAGGGTCAATGTTATGTTGGCTAGCATTTGTTTCCATAATGTGATGAACGCTTAATAGAGATGAATTCTGAGAGCGATGTATGAATGCTGACGATTTTTCATGTTGTGATATTTCACAGCAGAGAAGTTTTGTGGCTACCTATTGTGAAACAAAAAACAACCCACAAAACCAATCACATGAACAGCAGGAGCTGTACAATTGAGCTGGAGCAAGAATTGAGTTAGAGTACAATCGAACAGATTGTTTCCAGCCGCAGTGGATTAGAGGAAGGTAGCTGTAGCCCTCACATGCCCTCCTTCCAGAGATTTCTGCTGGCATAACTCCTCCTGCAAACACTCTGTTGAAAAAAAAGATCCAGTCTGACCTAAATGCTTCTTAATGGTGCCTTCTTTTTAATTTTTTTTTAAAAACGCACTAATCTTATGTTAGATAAGGGCATGAAAGAAGATTCATGAGCGTTCCAGGAGCTATAAGAGAAAGAAGCATATGAAATAATAAGAAACACTAACGACTCTAGAAGGTAGTAGCCCTTTTTCATGTTTCATCTCTCTTCATTACCTGAGCACCTTGCAGTGCAGTCTTTACTGCTTTTATCCTTACAATGCTGCAACAAGGTTCTTTTACGCCCATTTTTCAGTTGTGAAATCAAGGGAGAAAGGAAGTAGGCAACTTACCCAGGACACACACAAAAGATTGTGGCAGATTTGCACTCTAAGCGAATGTCTCCCAAACCTAAGATCATCAGCCCTAACCACTGGCGTTATAGAAATCTCATAGAGGTGAAAGATGGGTATGGCTGAAAGAAACTGAGGTACTAAAACACAAAACAGAATGATTATAAGTCCTTTCTGCAGCACATGTTCATAGATGCAGGAAGATTTCTATAACCATAAGGATATTTCTCATGGTTTGTAACAAATAAACAAAGGACCACATGTTAGACCTATATGTGACTTAATGACATGAGAATTATTAACTTATTCTCAGTTATTTTAGTGACAGGCTATGCTGTTTTGGGTAAGTCACCACGGCCTGACCTTCCAAAACAATCTACTATGCCCTTGTATTTGGATGTTCAGTCTGTGAAATTTACTGTCTGATTTTATGAGCTGCTGAGCACTTGCAGTGCTATTAAAGTGTGAAACATTAACTGAAGCTTTTGAATATTTTGGCATTAGTTCCTTTATGTCTGTTTCTCATCAGTGTTTTACCTCCACCATAAGACTTTCATGCACATTTATCAGGATCCATGCTGTGCAGAAAGCTAGAAATGTGAGCAGCGTATAACTCACAAGAACTGTAACCTTTGAAATATTCCAGTAACCTGGGAAAAAGTAGCTGTGTTGTCCTGATTTGATGTTTGAAGGAGTATATGTTCACTGCACATTTGTAAGCATAATTTGAACCCGAAAATTAGCCTTAGGCCTGCCTACATACCTATGAGTTTTAGGCCTTGTTCTGTTTCCTGAATAGGGTTTGGCTAGTAATGTGGTGTTAGTTGTAAAGAGGCACAGGTGTGGCCATATGAGGGCACAGAATAACAAGCAGAATCTGTTAAACCAAGACAAAACTACTTTACAACATTCACTGTGCTGCTCTGGAGTTCTCTTAGGATGCACAGTCATAGTGTTTCTAGTTCTTTAAGGCCTGAAATTTGGAGGCTTCAAACTCTGCCACCTGTATCACTCATGACTACAAAAATGAATGTAGAACACTCAATCATTTCTTGCCTATATGCTTGCACTCAGATGTGGAAAAACATCGTCCTGAATACTTAGATACTCAATCATTAATGGTGCCATTCATTTTGTTTTGTTTCCTTTCCCTCACAGAATATGGCTACAGCACTGCTGCAGTTTTGCTTATTACTATTGGATCTATGTTTGGTACAACCCTCATTTTATTTAACTCCTGTCAAGAAATCTATACACTCATTTTACAGCTGTTTGTGGGCTTGGCTGTCGGGACTCTTTCTGGAGATGCCCTGCTACACCTTATCCCGCAGGTAGGTAATGTGCCCAACTGTGGTTTTAAAATGTTGACACGTGCACCCCCACGGAGTCTCGTTTAAGTCTGGCTAATGGTCAGCTTTTTCAAAAAAAATAAAGCTTTCCATGAATCTCAGAACCAAGTACCCAGCATTCTGTTTCTAGAAAATAAGGTTCTTTTCATTACCTTTTAGAAAGCCCACAAGTCCTGTGAATACCAAGTTCACTAGATGCATATGACACTCTTTCAAGAGGCAGATTAAATAACACATTTTAGAAGAAACTGGTCAGTTTCTATAAGGCTGCCACAATCCTCACTATAGGAAGGTTCCGGAGCTACCTCTGATATGACAAAGCTGTTACGGAGTTCAGAGTTCAGCTGGTCATAAAAGACACTGTCACACGTTCTCTTGAGATTCTGGTCAAAATGCCCTTCATACTCAACAGAAAAGGATCTACTTGAAATGCACATTCCTGTTTCAGGGAGGTCAAATGTTTCATAAATGTTCTACATATTTAAAGTGCTAGATGCCACAAAGAACAATCATAATCTCTGTAAGCAGAACTGTGAGAATAGTTTAAGGAAGGCAATTTTCAGTGCGTGTCATAAAAAGTACATTTTTTCTCACTCCCCATGTTTTAACTGGTGCATCTTTTAAAGTACCTGCATTCAGATGAGGAACAAAGGAAAGCTACTGTGCTCCAAGAAGCCTCCAAGGAAACATATGGACTAACGCTCACCAGCAGAAAGTTTTGTGAATTGTTTTCCATGTGAATTGTAGCTTTGTAGATTACCCAAGTTTTTTTTTTTTTTTTTTTAACATAACAGTCAATATGCTCAAAACAAAGTATACACTAAGAAAAATGTAGAAGGAACAAATTCATAAAATTATCTCTAAAAATAATACTACTTTCAAACCTGAAAGATGATGAAGTGTAACAAAGGCCACTAATTAATTTCATCCATTATCCAGTTAACTAGCTCAAAATAGAATTTATATCTGAAAGGGATAGCCAAAGAAAATAATTATGAGAATAAATTTGGTTTACATACTATGGATGTAAGCACACAAGTCACAATATGGTCACTTTTAATATTATACTTTTTTTTAGACGCTTGGTTTACATAAACATGAAGCACAAGAGGTAGAACATTTCTATGAAGGCAAAGAATATATCTGGAAGCTTTTGGGAATAATTGGAGGAATTCATGGATTTTTTCTGATAGAAAAGTGTTTCTTTCTTTTGGTAACACAGCGTGATCAGGTAAATGGACATTTTATCCTTTTAAAAATCTTTCTTATTTTGAGATTTACATTGCACAAAATACCTAAATAATTATGGAAAAATAATTATCATTTTTCTGAGTTAAATGAAGCATAAATTGTTTCCTTCCAAAGCAACAGTTTGCTCCTTGACCTTCAATTTCTATCTGGCTTTGCTTCGTAGATTTTGTATGCTCCATAAATATGATCCATATATGTATAACTCAAAAAAGGAAACAGTTAATTGAGTTAGTGTTCCTTAAGCAGACTTTCATGAGCAGTGGAGCAGGTAAAATAGAGCAGGTAAAGAATACGTGTCCATGTGAAATAGTAATAACAGTTGTTTACTCAAGAGTGGAAAGACATAGTTCTAAATGAATTCTCTAGAAGATCTTAAAGAATATCTTAAAATTTCCAAATTGTTTTTTTATTCCTATGCAAATACATTTAGAATATAATGTTTTGCTCAGTAGAATCCAGTCTTATATTAGTAACATCTTTTTGCTCACGGTATTGTTTTCAGTAATTCTGTTATTTTATCTCAGTGTGGCTGCTGCCTGAAAATATGATTACGCACATGGATATAACACAACTCAAAGTGTGGTCATTAAGCTTCTCAGCATGGGAGGCTATCTTAATGTCACTTAAGAAGGATAAGCCTTTCCTTGTAGCGTGTTACAGAGAATGTTTAATGACTGGTCTGATTTAGATATTTAGCACTCACTCTCTTTTCCTGCTACCTTTGACTCAGGCCAAGGAATATTATGTAAAATTAATAAAATTAGAATATTTTAATGTTAGTGATATTTTGTTGGTTTGTAGTTAGTAGATTTCTTTGGAGAGAAGGAATTTATCATTGTCCTGCAAATATTTAAATATATTCTGCTGCAGATTAGATGAATTCCAAAAATTTTTTTTTATTCATCTCAGCTTCTCATTTCAATCTTCAGTTTTAAAACAACATAATTTTCCATGCAACATTGCAGTTGTCACTGTTTCACTTATCTGTTTCACTTTTTAATTATGTAAGAATAAGTAAATGTTGATGCCAACTATCAATATTTTTCAACAGTTCTTGTTTTCAAGATGATAATGCTTTTAAATGCTAAACTTTCACAAAAGGCTGAGAAAGATTGCACCTGTATTCACTGGGCTTCAGAACTAATCTGCAAAGCATCTTCATTCAGCAGGGCCTTTCTTTAGCTAATGGTCACTGGAGACATTCCCATGATCTTCCAGTGGAATCTGAAATAAATGAACATTCAGGCAGAGGCAAATCCACTTCAGCTATACAGTTGGTAGGTTTCCAGTATGAAATACTAACTGATTTAATTTCCTTTCTTTGTTCCTCACAAAATGAACCCCAATAATATAATAAATCAATTTTATTTTTTCAGCCCTTATTGATTTGTCCTTTATTACATGAAGTGATTTTTAGGAATCTGTAGCGAGATTACAAGCACAAATCTTTAAAATAACTCTTCATAACTGTGTATCAGATTAATATGACAGTACATTTTCTTGTACTATCTTTTTAAGAGAAAACTTTTGAAGATATGTCATCATTCTTTTTAAAAATATATCATATTAGGGCAGACTCTCCCATTGGAAAGGCTTCAGAATATTCTGCAGCAAGAGCTAGGTGTATAATTAGTGGACAGGTGAAATTTTGGACTATTCTTGAGCTGTTTCCCACAGTTTTGAAGAGTAACATAAGCAAGGTGGATATCTGGAAGTAATTCCTTTTACAAGGAATTGCATAATTTCCTATTGGTCTGTGGAGAGCATACAAATAGATACATCTTTTGTGGAATGAATTGTCTCATACTTTTCAACTCTTTTTTTCTCTTTTTTTTCAACTATTTTTTCCAGGTTATTTATAAGATCTAGATACATAGTTTAGTGTTTATTTAAATCAGAGCTCTCCACCATTTTAAGATTGTAAACTAAATTTTAATAAAGCAGCTAAGATCACTAAGAGCCTCATGAGCCACTGCTAATCTCTCTAACGCAATTGGGAAACTGTCAATTGAATGAATGTAGAATAAACAGACTAGTGAAGACTGCTTACTAATCTGTAAGCCATGTCATAGCTTCCTGTTTATGATACTGAACAATCTAGTGACTCCTTTGAGTTGCAAGACCATCGTAATGTTATGTATAGATGATAAGAACTGGCTTGGCTTAGCTAGTTTATGTAAGAGCAGCCAATTTTTCAGAATCATGTGAGTAATAGTAAGACAAACACTGGTTGACTAAGAAAAGCTTATAAATCCTTCAGGTCAGTGATTAGTGTTTGAGTTTTGACTCAGAGTTCAAAAAAGTGGCATGTGAATAAATATTATAAGAGAAGTGGAACAATTACTGGAATTCAAACGACTGGCTGCAATCATGGGAATTATTTTTCCTCTTAAAATGTAGAATTCCTTACTATTCCCTCTTCATGCCTCTACAGTACATATCCTACATCACCACCAAGCTAGTCCCAGCCAAGAAACTTGCCGTTTTGCAGTCAATGCACATTGGTGCCGTGGATTTTTTTGGAGCAGCAGCTGCTGACCCAAACAAAGCGCTCTCTCCTGCTGTTGGCTCCTCGCTGGCTGCCATAACAGCTTTAGTGTGTTTTTGGCCAGCAAAACCAAAAGCAGAGATTAGAAATTCAGCTTTTCTAAACAAACAGAAAGTTTTTCCTTCTTGCACAAATCTCTGCCCATCTAGGCTAAAAGAAAAGCCCTAGGAAACTAGGGAGAGAAAGTGATTCTTCGTATTCTCCCTTCTTTCCCCACAGTTGCAGATTTTGATAATTAAGCACTAGGGCTTATGCATCAAATTGACTCAGGGCATAAGAGGAAACCTGTTCCTTCTTTCTTCACTGAGAATAAGGGTAAAATTCTCTAATCTCAGTGCAGTGTACTCACATGTTCCTGTGCCTGGCCAGTGGTTCCTGGTGCTGAGACAAAACCCAAACCAAAGGCCAGGAGACAGGGCACTAGAGACTGACTCGAAAGGAAAAATATCCTTTATTTTTCCCCCCTCTTTTTTGAAAGGGTGTTACAAGAACTGTCTTTGACAGAACAGTTTTTATTCTGAATGTAAATTAAACAAATCCTGTTTAAAATGGTTTATTAATTGCATCTGCTGCATTTTTTCCTGTTAAACAAAAAGCCTTACTAACCTTTTCTATGGTAGCAGCTGTGCTAGGGCAAGGAGAGAAGGAAAACTTAGCCACACTGCTTGCAGTTATTCTGAAACCTATCTGGGATCATCTTATTTAATCTTGTATTTTCACAGAGTAGCAAAGAACATGAACTCAAAGGACACTTTGTTCTCTACCTATTTGTCCTTGAAAATCCAATAGACTACAGTCCTTCTGTCATGACAAAATTGAGAGATAATCTGAATTATCCTGTCCTTTTTAGTCCTGCATTTGACTCTAACTCTGTGCTTTCAGGCAGAAATATGATTTTTCTGGTGTGCAACAACACGAATGTTTTTTTCCCACTTAAGCTGTAACCTCTTCTGTGCAAGGGAGGTTTCTTTTTTTACATGTGTTTTTGCTGCACCAATCATACTGACAATGCTCAATAAATAATCTTAATCGTATGTTTGCAGATAGACACAACTAACTTCATTTTAAAAATCATGAACTTTTTTGATGTTTTCCTCTGTTATAGCAGCAGCTGGGAGAACCCTCTGATGCTTATCCATTATCTTTCCTTTTAATTAGAGAAGCCCAGAAGATTCTGAGTCTGCTGAAGTTCCTCCAGATAATAAGGCGATCAGCAAAAAAAGTTAGTATCAATAAAACCAACTAAACAAGCAGCAGGACAAGCCTTAAGACCTAAGATGGAATTGAAAGCGTGAAGCTGGCTTAGCTCTGTGTTTGCTATGTGCTACATCACCACATCTGATGGTGCTTGGCTACATAATTAAATCTCTGCTTAAAGACCTTTCCAACTGCCAACTCTGTAATTGTGAAGTTCATTAATCTTACACTCTCCATGCTTCAGTGTTTGTTTACTCACTGTGCAAACTATTTTTCTAAAGCTTTTGCTTAAAGAGAAACATCCAAAATTTAATACGAAACAGATTTTCATAGTTGTAGACCTTACTTGGGCCTTTGTTGCTGAAGGTAGTGAAATCATTGTTTTTTTTTTTTTTCTTCTTTTTCTTTTTGGCTCGTTATACTCACATAATTCTGCTTTTTTCTTCTCTTACATGGTAAAGTAATAGTGTCTTTAAACTAATAATGATTTATTACATGTGTGGAATTCTGGGTGCTTGATGAAGCTCAATTTTAGGACAAACTTTTCTTCAGAAAGCTTTGAAGTACTTCTTATCTACTCTGCTTTTCTGCTACTCACTTGAGCAAATGGGAAAATAGACCACAAACCAAACTCTGCCTTTGACTGTACCTATGTAACCGTATTGCACTTCGTACAGTTGTAGTTATTTAACAGAGGGAATAGCATTTCAATTGAAATCAATGTATATACTATAATTCCCCCTTTATTTTGTGATCTCAGGTCATGAGCTCAAGTTACTTAACAATTTCACTATCTTCCTGAAGCTTTTTGATGTTACTCTCTGTTCTTACGGATTTTCTTTCCATTTGGAGGCATGAACTTCACTTTTTGAAGCCTATGTCAATCTACTCCATCTCTACATATATCCTTTTCATTCAGTCGTCATTACCTATGAAGCAGAAACATATTTCTAATGATCTCAATGTTAGTTGTTCCAAATGGATTATAACTAAATTTGTGGTGACTTCTTAGTAATATTCTTTGTTTCATTCTATTTATTTATTTGTTTATTAGTAATAGCTCAGTTCTGTATTAGAAATCTCTGAGTGAAATTGTCATAGGGATGATATTTTTGTTTTTTGAGAATACACATTTTCAAAAGTTTTTGTATTTTTACGTTTTTTACTAAGAACTAAATGCATTAACATATTGGTAGCCCTTGATATCGAGCTAAACTTTTAGGTGATTTTTTTTTTAAATTGAAAGGATCTAAAATGGAAGACTGACATTCTTGGAAATGACAGACTTCTCTATAAATGCATGTTGAATAGGGCTGGAAGACCAATCAGGCACTTTAACCCACAAGAAAAGCAGAAAGCAAGAAGCTACTGGAAGAGAAAGACCTCTCAACTGGTCTTTTTTTTTTTTCCTTTTTAGTTCTGGTATGAATACACTTGCTTTTCTATCAGTACCTCAAAAGTTCAAAGAGTAGCATTTTGTATTTAGTATTCTCAGTGACACATTATGTTAACTGGAAATATTTTTGTTCTCTGACTAGTGAAAACATTGAAAAAATAGATCTATTTATGGGTAAATGTTTGCTTAGACCCTGTTATTCAGAGCTTAAAAATTGTAATCTTTGGTGGGAATTCTCCTCTCGTTAGCTTTATGAAAAATTATGAAATATAACCTGTTATGAGTTCCCATTCCCTACTGAAGCAGAGAATCCATGAATACTATCACAATGAATGTGGGGCTGTTTCAGAAGGAGGGGCTTTATAGAAATATTTAAAGCAGTAAGTTAATAGTTACAGTTGCAGCAATATGTGATGCACGTGCTAGTAACAAAGCTTTACTTTAAAATAGCTTACATGAAGAAAAGCATTCAGGTTTGTTTCTGAATGCATCTTCTTAACTTGCACTCAAGTAAGTTCACAAAACTTAGGTTTGTAAATGCTCCATAATGTTGACCTGACCCCTATGTTACGATATAGACAACATACTGGAATGAATTCTGGTAATTATGGTTTTATCTTTTTCAACAATCAGATACTTGCATATAGTACATAAATAATGTCTCAGGGCAGGCCATGATTTTGTCCTCACCAGTGCTTATTACAAATCAAAACTTACTGTAGTGGAGCAATCTATCATCTCTATGCAACTCAGGCCCTGCACTATTGATTATAAACTGCCCATAGTGTTTAGAAAGAGCTGGGCAAGCTGGGGACATCCACGTCTGACTCTGTCAGCTGGCAGGGAAATCTAACCAGCCTGCCAATATTTCTGAACCCGCAGAGCTCCCAGGCAACTGGGGAGGATTTTCTGAATACAGTTGTTAGGCTTTTATGTGCTGTGTGTGTGTGTTTTTTTTTTTTTTTATAATAGTCTGAAGGCTTCAGTTCTAGCCAGTTTATGTAAGAAAAACATCTCCCTCATCACTATAAAACAGTCTTGTCTGGAAAAATGTTCCTGAAGTAAAACCTTGCAATAACAGTACTCAGGCAGTTCTGTGCAGCTCCACATTAGGTCCTTGGACTGTCGTGTTAGGTCTATGTGGGGTCAGTAAAATAGGATGCTTGAGGTCCAACTCTTGATCCTGCATCTTCAGGCATAAAACTGCCTTTTTGCAATGTGTTCTCTCCATGCTATATAGAAAAAAAAGCTAGATAAATTTCTTGGGTGGCCTGTAGGAAATCCTGCTTGTATGACAATGAGTGTGGATAAAATGGATGGACCAAAGCACAGGATAGCACAGAGTGTTATATGTTGCTAAGTCTAGACATTGAACCTAAATATTGAGCTTCACTGCAGGTTGAAGAGATAAAATCCTTCCCATTCATCACACTCCCCACTGTCAGGGAGAGACTGTCCTTATGCACTGAACTTGGTTCCACTACCTGTATCACCAATACTGCCTGCCTTTCCTCTCATGTCATATGTCTGATCATGAACACCCACAGTACTATTCCACAGCAAAGCAATGACACGAAACAGCATGGAAAAGAACACAGCCATCTGCATTCATGAGTGAGACTGCAGACAGGAATACTATGAGCATAATGGTCATTAATTGATTGGAAAAAAAGCTAGGTATGAGCATGCGGCAACACCGTACTAATAGTGGTGCTCTGAGCTTTACTGCATCTCATCTCTATTTTTCAGTGTAATACAATTGCATAAAGAACAGACCCTGCAAATATTGCTAAGCATTAAAATGCTTTGCAGTATTAAGGTGATCAGCTGCATGAAACTGAATATTCCTCTTCATTAGAGTTGTGCAATTCTGCAAGTGATGGTGGAAAAATTCCCCCCTTCTCAGGGAAAAAAAAAACACCCTGAGACACGGGAAAACTTGTGTGAATTTCAGCAGCCAAAGAAGGATTAATAGGAAATGCTTAGAGCATATCATGAGATTGGAATCAAACCAAACTCTAACTTCTTGTTTAAACAATTAACTAGTAAAAAAGGCCCAAAGGAAGCTACTTCCTGGTATTTGCCTCTCTGAATTATTCTGCAACCTGTCTTTTGCTGTCAAGCGTATTGAGAGCAGTGTAATAAGGACAAAACTATCAGACTATTGTCCTCTGATTATTGTGGCTTTTATTATCATTATGTGTAAATTTACCCAAAAAAACCCACAAGTTATTTATAAAAGCAAACATTGTAGCAGCTGTTCCTGTTATAACCCTGAGGCTTGTTTGTTTGTTTTTTTTTTGTTTCATAGGTAAAAGAATTAGCTTGTTAGCAATAATGGTTCTGGTGGGTGACGGTCTTCACAATTTTGCCGATGGCTTGGTAATAGGAGCAGCATTTTCATCCTCAACAGAAACAGGTGTGACAACGACTGTTGCTATTTTATGCCATGAAATTCCTCATGAAATGGGTAAGAAATATATATGTGTATTTTCCTGATTGGCTTTGTAATTCCAAATTTCACAAAGAATTCTTTCCTTTATGCCCTTATTAGGAATTCTTTATGCTCTAGCATCACCAAACATAGTATAATGCATGAGGATGGATCATATGAGGAGAGCAGGAAATTCTTTTTCCTCTTGAGGAGAAAAAAAAGAACGGGTGAAATTCCTGCCCTATTTATTGATCACCATAATATCTTACCTTATTTATCTGTAAATGCTTCAGGTCACAGTGATCTCTTATTCTCATGTGTACAGACACAAAAAATAAGCGCACAAAGGGTAAGAAAGAGCTGTGTGTGCCAAGTGAGCTTCTCTGGCACAACAGATTATCCAAGAATTTTAACATGCAGCAGAACCATTTAACAATGTATTCCTCATAAAGCTCATTGCTGCTACTAATCGGGAACAGCAGGACAATAAAAGAAGTTATACGAATCGGGGTATTAGCAGGCAAGACAGTTCTAGTGAACATCTTTTCTTCCATTGCTGTAAATCTTCCAGTATGGTTGCAGTTGCTCCTGACAGTGTATAGATGAACATAACATGCTGGCAAGTCTGAAATGAGAAATATGGATTCTGTTCTTAAATGATTGGATTAATTTATATGTTGTCTGTATAGATAACTTTGCCAAACCAAAAGGTGGGATGAGGAATTCTTATAAAACTGGCAGAATTCACGTCAGTGTAGAAAATAAATTACCGGAATACTGTACAACTAACTCCAAAACCAGAAATACTAAATTCTGGTGCAGTGGTGCCCTGCAACCAAGTGGCACAGGAAGCAAATCAATAAATTTCCATGGTCACAGAGAAGTTTAAAAAGTCATTGTTCCTGACCTTTTAGGACATAGGTTATTTTAGAAGAAAAATCTTCTGTTACAGGATTCCGATCTCTTATTTACTGAAGTTATTATGTCTGAAATCAGCGGAAATAAACTTTCAAATTGGAATCAGATCAGCATAGGTTTTTCTGCTTTGCAGCACCTGTAAAACACTCAAAGACCATGTTGAGAATATACTCACATGATTTTAACTGGCGAGTTCCCAATCAAGAAAGATTTAGAAACTCTGGGAAGGCATGTGACTTCACGTTTGCATGTATCCAAGTTGGAAATGCTACAGAACATCGAGAACTAACGGAAAGCCACTCCTGTATGCTGTATGCTAGGTTTAGGAACAACTAAACAAATACAAGTGGATATATATTTCTTTTTTTTTTTTCTGCATACAGCATGCATTTATAACAATTTCTACAGAAATCTAAGGGCAGTCCTCCAGCATTCATTATCTTCTTTATGCATATTTTTCCCTCATGTTTTATTACAAGGAATTTTGAAAATATGTTTATCAGATAAGTAATAAATTTTCTATCTTCTTTTTCTCTATGCAGGAGATTTTGCTGTGCTGCTAAGTACAGGGCTCCCCACGAAGATTGCAGTTTTGATGAATTTTATAAGTGCACTAACAGCCTTCCTAGGGCTTTATATTGGCCTTTCTGTATCAGCAGACCCATGCATTCAAAACTGGATTTTTACTGTAACAGCTGGAATGTTCTTGTATTTATCTTTAGCAGAAATGGTGAGAATGAAGGTCTATTGTTATATTTTCCTCGTTTTCCTTTCAACTTACTAACATCACAATGAGTGTCAGACAAATACAGGGAGATAAACTTAGAGGGAAAAAAATGGAGTTTATAGGTCTATTGGGATGAGCCTGTTTTCTTCTCTGTGTCTGTATAGGAAAATATGAACAATGAGAATCTTTTTTTTAGTTGTTCCTTTTCACTTCCATAATAGGTATAATTAGTGCTAAAAGGTGAATTAAAGGCTATGAAGAACCTAATATATGAGAAACGTGTAAAGGACTAGTTACTGATTGTAAAATAGAAAATGTAAACTATATATTTTTAGACCTGGAAGAGTTAGTTAGAATAGGAAAACTTTGAACCTGCATTTTTTTTTTTAAATCTTGAAGGACTTAGTTATGTTTTTCCTTTACATACTATACTCCTCATATATTCCTCACACATTATTTCAATAAGAATTTCTTGTTTCTCAATTTGATAGAAAATGCTTAGTTTGTGTTCTTTCTAGACAGTCTTTCTGTATCAAAGAGGTTTGGATGAGTTCCATAAATGATTTAAAACATACCAGATCATCACAGCTTTCTGACATTTGCCCATAATTTTTCATACTCTTAGATCAATAGCAATGATCTGGAAGAAAATATATATCTATATATATGTACATTCAGAGTAGGGTTTAAAGATTGTGCAATATGACTAAATCATAATTCATGAAGATGCTTCAGGCCACATCATTTATTGAAAAGATGGTTAAATGTTGTGCTCTTACCAATGCAGAAGTTAGTAACCTTGCCAACTTGTTAGAAATTTAAGTTGCTTGCAAGCTTCTGAACAAATAGGATACTTCAAGCCATAAGATCCAAAGGGGGAAAAAAAGAGACCTGTCTCTCTGTAAATTACTTTTTATCCTTAGCCTCGCTGTCTCTGTTTTGTTCACTACCACCCCCCTTCTCATGTCTATAATTTCATTTACTAGTTTCAAGTATAATGCTTGAAATGTGATATTCCATGCCATATTTAAAAATCTACTTGCAACCTTGGATCTTAAAACTTTTAATCTGTATCTACTACTGTGACAAAAGTAAAGTGAACCCATAGTGTTTCTCAAGAGCCTGTGAGGAGCTGCCTAGGAACTTTGTGTCAACAGTTCTGATCTTGTTCTGATGCAGAGATGTGGGATGAGGCTGAATACTTGCTTAATATGCATGGATTTATGGATTTATTGAGCTGGCTAGGAAGAATTTAGATCTGTCTTTCATGTCCATTCAGGATCCATCAGGGATTCGCAAGTTCCCAGAACAACATCATGCTTTTCCCTAGTTTGTCAAAGGAAGAATCTGTAATGTCCAGGAGAAGACACAGTGCTAGGCAGAGACAGGACACGTATTTCCCCTTGTCCTCGGCCCCTCACTATCATCTTGCTCTTGACATGAGAAGGAGAAAGAAGAGGACAGAGGGACAGAAGGTTTTTCTCTCTCTCACCTCCTTCTTACTGACAATGCAGATTGCAATCAAACTTTCTCAGCATTTTATCAAAAGAACTGCTCTTGTATTGCTCACCTCTGTTTCTCAGAAATGCAAACATCAAATATCATAAGTATACTTTATTTCAGAAGTATTAATGTAACATTGTAGGAATCTATGCATCTTAAAAGTTACATATATTTATGTAGCACATCTGAAAAAAAGGGCTATATTTTCTGTATTTTTCAACTTTCTGCACAGAAATGATTTCTGTTCTCTGTTGTATTTTAATCTACAAATATCCTTTTTTAATAATATACTTTATCATTAATGTTATTTCCAATATGAATACATCCTTTAAGGACTCTGAATCAAAACTGAGAAATCAATATACCTCAAGGAACAGAGCATGTCACTCTAATGAGTTTTGTCTTTAACAAACCATGTAATCTTTCTGAATTCTGAACAGAACAATGTTGCAAATCCTCGATTGGCCTCTTAAATAAGTATCTATGTAGTAATCATTATGTATAAATATTTATGAAATCACATTCCCTAAGGACTAGGACACCAGTTCTGTCTGATTGCACAAGTGGTGTATATTGTTCCTGACCAAAAAGACTTACTGTCAAATTTAGCAAGAAAAAGAATAGAGTCATCCAAGAAATATAAACCCACCATTCTACAAGGCACCTAACTGATTTTTTCTCTGACTAACCCCTGGGAAATTTTGGAGAAAAGAGATATTACTTTCACGTTGTGTTGTTGTGGCCCAACAGCTAAGCCAGCAGAATTCTTGTTTAGCCAGCTCATAATTAATTTTTCTACATAATGATTGCTCTTTCTTCATATCTTTTGCTCAAGAGCAGCAGTGAGTGTTCGGTAGCCTCCCAGTTAACAATAACTTTTTGCCTCCAACAAACTTCAACCATTGTGTAATGGATGCACCTTGAATAAGGTGCTATATTCCCTTCCCTGGTGAAGGGCTATGCATCTGCCCCATCATCGTGCTTATGCTGCCCAAGCAGGCAGCATTTCTGTGCTGTGCTGCACACATCTGTGTACAGGCAGGTTCACCACGAGCTGGAGATTCACTGATTGCTGATGCTGGGTCAGCAATCAGCTTTTATTTTCAAAGATACCATAACAAGTAAACCTGTCAAAATGATCTGTGTGTCTGCTGATATGAACCTATGTTAGCAGAAATCTTCATCGGGCATGGGAATGATACTAACTATTGGGAATTTCTTCTTTAAAATGTGCACATGCTAAGTAAACTGGTGTGCATATGTGTATATCATAAGTAGGCATTGACACTGGCTAAGTGGAAATTCTAGCTTTTGCAATAGATAGGGGGAAAAAAAAGTCTCCTATTGTATTTCTTTAGTGAACAGGTTTATCTATGGCCTGGGGAAGAGGATAAACCAGACTGCTTGCAAGGATAAATTTAGAAGACTGATGGTCAATCTTGGATTCAGTCTAGGTTTATTGAAGAGTTCTTACTTACATACAGAACAAAAAAACACAGCTCAGAACATGTCATGTTGTCAGTTCAAATTTTGATTTTCATCAGAACTTTGAGATGTTTACATTTGCATTAGTTTTCCATTGTTCCTTAAATATAAATTCAATCAAGAAGTTCTATGATGCAAATTTATAGCATAATTTAAACAACTGCCTAGTTACTGCAAAGTTCTAGGATTTGGGGGTATGGAGGTTTCTTCCCCCTCCCTTACTTCCCCTCCAAATAACTTTAAACAAGAGAGAGATTTTCACTGTCGAGTTTTCATTTGGGCCCATATCAACTTTCGGAGAAAGATGCAGCTCCAGACAGAAGGACAGGACAAGGACAGCAGGTAGATATACGCATATGCCACGGGCCTCCTTCCCCAGCATCACTCCAGTGTCTCCCAGTGGCGAATGCCATTACAGTTGTGTGAGTGAGGGAGACTCAAAGACCAGGGGAAGAAGTGGATTCATTCAAGTGCAGGTTGTGAATGAAGCAGGAAGGCAACTGATGGGAGGGTTCCATAGTCACTCACTACAACTTTTAAGTATTTAAGTATTTATCATATTTTGAAGTTCACATCAAATAGAAAAAAAAAAAAAAAACACAAAATGCTCAATACAAGGCCATGACTATATTTTCATGTGACTATACTAGCAGTCACTAGTATCTCCTCTGAGTATAATCCATCTAGCATAAAGACTAAGAGATTCTCAACTTGAAGCATTATTTTCACAGACTCTATTGAGAAATACATTTTGTTTAAAACATTAATAAAAAGATTGTGTAGGGTAGAAGATCAACATATGAGTAGCTAGTAATAAAAGCAGTCCTTTCTTGACTGAAGACTTATGGAGAAAAATATTAAAGGTAACTTTTTCAAGCATACTGAAGAAATTCTGTTTTCTAGTTATGTGCTTATTAAAGCCCAAGTAAATAGCAGTGATGCCAATTATATCAGTGAGAGTAGGATTGACCCTATATATAGTCCAGAAAGAAAATAACTCAAACTAGTTTATTCCCACAAATGGGAATCACTAATATTACTAAATAAGCATTTCCTTACACTCAGTTGTATAAATTTAGTAAAAACTACTGAGAAGTTAACAAATTTTGGAATCTCATTTGTAATTCCTATTGGTGCTAGTAAGAGCCAAAATATGTAGAATTTGATTAATTTAAACTTTTCACTGTAAAGATCTGTGATATTGTAATGTACAAAACATGCTACAGATTATAGCTATATTCAGAATCCCAGGATTTTGAAAGCCTTTTTTTTTTTAATTAAGTTTGTCTTGTTTTCCCATAAGACTTTTTTTTCCCAGAGATGAATATATCTGGCTCTCATTCTGGTGTCTTATTCTTTTTTTAGCTTCCTGAAATGACTCATGTTCAGACACGGCGACCCTGGTTGATGTTTCTCCTCCAGAATGTTGGATTACTATTAGGTTGGCTTTGCCTCTTCCTTCTGGCTGTATATGAACAGAAAATTAAAATATAAATTTTCTGTTGGAAATTTTGAAGTACCACTTATGACAGTGGATAGCATTATTCACAATTTTTGTCATGTCTGCAATAGTGAAATATAAATTAAGCTGTTTGGATTTTTATATATGAAACAAAGTAGGTAACTATTTCACTTTATTAACTTATTGTTGAGATTTTGTAATTTTTTTAAACGAAAATATTTAGAATTATGTTTTGTTTGTTACTGAGTTTACCGAATCCCATGCTCAAACTCACAGGAGCTTTTGATTAGTTTTTATTTAGACTACTCTAGCTGGATGCCCTAAGTGATCTCTGCCAGTCTGATTGAAGAAAAGAACACTTTTGTATGCAATAATTAAACTGGACTGACCATAGTTGAATAATTTGAAGCAGAAAAGTTTGTTGCCTCATCATACAAAGAATAAATGTAAATGTAAATAAATATAAACTAAAAAGTTAGTAAAACTAAAATGTTAAATTGCACACTGCAAATTGAATTATGATATAATATACAGTATATACTTTGCCAACATAATGGTATTAATGTCATGCTGGTACACTGTAGAAGGAAAAATAGTAAGTATAAATTCTAAAGTTGGGATGGTTTAGACAACTTATAGTTTAGAAATATCAAAATGTCTTTTCTGACTATAACATTTTTTGTTTATATGTTTTGGAATCTATGCCAGTCCAGTATTGTATCGTGGTAACTGCCATACATAATCATCCAAAAGTTTTCATTGTGCATTAGCCCACCTCTGGCAACTGCTCATAGTAAATGGCTATGAAAGACTATAAGGAATACATTTAAAGTATTTTTTCCTGAAGACTCCTTCCAACTTCCTCAAGTCAAGGCATTCCTTGAACCCATACAGCTTTTGAACCATCAAGTTCAATAAACACCTGTAAGTGCTTACAAATGCCTTCCAGTCAGCAGTTAGCTAATTCACACAAATACCCTGGACATCATGGAAAGAGATATTTTTCAATTCAGTTATCCAAAATGCACATAACTATGCTCCTTTACGGCCTCACTCACTCTAACTCCTTGTAACTTGAATGATTTCTTCATAATTAGGCCTCTTGGTTTCAGGAGAATTCTACTTAAGCTAAAGATGACTCATTTCATTTGGTATTGCACAGTCAAGCCTGAAACAAATATACCAATTTTGTCCTAGCTCTGAGGTGCTAAGCAACTCCCAGCTGTGCATTTTCTATTACTTAGATGCTACAATTTTTGGCATGCAAAATCCTTCCCCACCCAATTTATTTTGTAGGTATTTCCCTCCTCTAATGAACTATTGAAACAGGGAAAGCAAATTACAGAAGAAACACATATTCTTTATGCACAGAAAGGTATACTTTTCTTCCTTTTCTAAAACAAGCCTGAAATAAGGCTACATTACCACGACTGTCTCACAGCATTTCATGTATTTGTATTTATTTTAACAGCTACTACTGAAGGTTAAATGCCTCTTACATTACAGAGGAGAACAGAGATTATTCTACTAGAGTTCTCAAAGGTTTCGCTGGCATCGTACTACCATAGTATCGCAATTTAAAATAAAAAGAATTATGAATTTTATTGATTTAGATTCATGCACATTCCTAGTCATCCAGAGATCATCCCTGAAAGAAAAAAAAATAAGATAAAAAGAAAAACCCCTAAAGAATGTACATATGTACATGTTTTCAGTGATTTTTTTTGTTATGAGAATTGTACCAAATATCCCAATATGCATCTAAATGTATGTCTAGGCACTTACATACCCTCCGAAAACTTGTCCTCCCAAATTTATCTAAGGTCACACAGAAAGTCTTTGTATGACTAGAGAAATTAACTGAGTTCTTTCAAGTCCCCAAGTAAAACCTAGCCTGTTTTATTTAGGTTTAGAAACATTATAACTGATTTTTTTTTCTCCTGATTTAACTTTGAAATATGCCTGTTTAGTTGAGAAGTTATGGCTGACACTCCACTTTTCTGAGCTTACATTTTTCAGGAGTTACTTCTTTCTTTTAGTAAGATAAGATTTTTAAAAAGTGTCTTTTCCATATTTCATCTATTTGTATTGGCACTGAGTCACTTCATGACCTTCAGCTGTGACAGTCAATTCCAGCTATAGCAGGACACTACTGGACGTAAGCAAAATCTATTTTTGTATCAGAGGGTGCAAATGAATATTGGAAACATTTGTTATTTCAGAGAGCAGAGCTACTCTAGTTTGAATGTTTTTAAATGCTTAATGTTTATTACCAGAGAAAATAAGGTTACCAATATGATCACACTTGGCAATATTGTTGTATTTTGAAATATTTTTCTACCATTGTCAATGTATCTGACACAAAGCAAGTATATTTCTCAATGTGTCTTGTTTAATGTTAGAAATATCATCTTTTGGCTGTATATTTATGTCAGGTTTCCTGTAACTAAAAAGTATATTCATCCAGCTGGTACAATATGCACAAATCAAAATGCCAGTTAGTCCTGATTTCCGCCACAGAGGTTGTATGGTTTTGTTATATCTGTCAGTAAGTGAGCAGTTTGGTCACCCTTTTGAATGAGTGTCAGGTCTGAATACCTGAAGTTTCATAAGCAACCATAAATTATGGTATCTGTGAGAGAACTTATCTCACTACTCAAAGTTGGTGCCTCTGCTCTAATTTTCTTGCCAATAGTGTCTTTAAAAAGGTACCAAAGATGGAGCTCTACCACAAGGCAAAACTGTAGGACTAAGCTGTGTTTCAGGATCAATGCCTGATACAGAGAGATGGAAACTATTCCTACAGGTCACTGAAACAGAAAACTAAATGGCTTTAAACCTGAAGATATCCATCTGTCACTCGCCACGAGAGGGGCTTTTCGATGCTTTCGGATGTGGGGCTAGCTGTACTGTACTCCAGAGAGCATCACTTGTCACGTGTGAGAATTTGTTAGGGATAAGAGGTTATAACAAAGTGAATGGTATAGCTGATAGAAACATAACAGAACTGAAAATATAGCTGTATAACAGAGCCCTACACTTCAGTCACAGGTGTGCGATACAATGACTCTCTTATGGGCCACCCCCTCAGTAGAGTTTTCCCTGTTTTCTCCTCATCATGCTCTTGACATCATCTGATTCAGGTGAGCAGGATGGGTGCTTAGGTCCTTGGCCAGTTGATGGTGGGTGCAGGTCTACATCAAGGTGGTGGGTGCAGGTCCACATCAAGGTGTGTATGTGGTTGCTCCCTGTTAGAGCCAGCCAGAGCAGTCAGGCCTTGGCTACACAGAAGCCACAGGCTCTAGTCAATGGCATGTCCGCAGGTGACCTAGTGCTCAGCCCATCCGGTTATCCTGCTACCTACTAACCCAATGGCTGCCTTGTTCTGCAGGGAATGGCTCCACAGCTGGGAGATGCCCATGGCGTAGGGCTGTGGTGTCACCTCCCCTTTGCTGTCACGGGGTCCATGGAGGTGCGTCCCTAGACTAGAGCAACCCCGCTGTGTGGTGGCTCCAGCTCCAGCAAACCCAGGATTTTTCAGCTCTCGGGAAGCCCTAACCGTAGTGATGGCTGTGACATTGACTTCCAGCCAAAAGCCCCAAGAAGGAATGAAAGAGAAACATTGTTATTCAAGCAAAGTTGGCAAACTTGGTGCAGTCCTGCCTGTGCTTTGGGATGACTTCTGCAGCCCCCTCCTCATGGGGCTCTATGCCTTACCACTCCCTGAACCCTAACCCTAACCCAGCGATGGCCGTGACATCGACCACTGTGCAGCAGCCCCACTAAGAAATGAAATAGAAATCTTGTCATTAGAGCGGACATCGTGCAGCCCCAGAGCCAGCCTCTCTTCTAGGGCCTGCGCTCTCCTGAGTCTCATGATCACCTGTGAAGTACTGTCAAGGACTCATCCTTATTTCCTGATCTCTGAAAAGCCTGAGCATTGTTTTATGTCCTTTAAAGAGAGGTAGAAAAGTGCTGCAAAAATATTCTTATGATGCACTCACATTTTGTTTGTTTCTCATTCTGTGGAGTTTATTCGCACAGATTTCAAATAAGAGTTTATTTAAAGTCAGACGGTTCTTTCTGTTCCTCTAAACCTAACAAACAGAGAACAGAATATGCCAACATTTTCATTGAGTCAAATCCTGAGTAAGGGCTGCACAACTTCATCACTTGCAGCCCTTAAATCATGACTGGATATCTTTTGAAGAGGTATGCAATTGCTCAAACAGATGTTATGTGCTTGATGGAGAGATTACTTGGTGGGGTTTTACAGCCTGTCAGGCTGTTCTGACTAGATAATCATAATGTTCCTTTGAAACCCTAAAATATATGATTCTATAGATACATTAATTTTACTGAGATAAGAGGGTTACTATTTCTCTCATCTATCCTTAGTTTTCAGGAGCTCTTAAGAGGAAAAACAGAAAATATCTTGCTTTCATACATGCACAGATAAATGAACACAGATAAATGAAAGTGAAAGAGAGAAAAAATTAGCTTATTACAATATTTTTTTCCTGGAAGTTATATGGCAAAAGACCTCATATAAAAATCCTTCCATTTCCAAATGAGAAAGGCTCCTAGGCATAAGAGGGCTGACCTTGTATCTCTCTCTTTTTTTTTGTATATGTTACACATTACCCAGTGACTCCTAAAATAAATATTACCTTCCTTTCAGCCAACAGTTCTAATGCCCTTAGAAAGTTTCTGGACCTCATCTGCATGTTTTAAATTCTGCCATCTATTCCAACACTGTGTTTTATGCTTTAAACACGAATGTGGCATTTCTCCAGTGATTAAAAAAAAGTCTTTTTAATGTAAGAAAATATGGTTATTTTTGACATTGGAACCTGTCTTTAATAGATGTATTTGTGTTTGTTTTCTTTCTCCTTGCAGTGGCATTTGAGAAAGCAGACTGTCATTGTAACAATTTTCAGCCTGTATCTAGAAACCAACAACAGGTTTATATCAAAGTGAGGATTTGGGAAGAGAATTTTATAAGGGTAGAATGTACTTTATCAATGCTGTTAGTTTTCCTTGCTTTTCTGTAGCCTTTCATCGAGTCTTCCTCTCATCTTAAAAATAACCTGCCTTCCATTGTGATTGTAGCCTTAAGAATGTGACTATAGAAAATACAACCAGTAGTTGCACAATGGCTTTAATCAAAACAAAATGTCCTGTAATTTATTTTACTGGAGCCACCTTTATTCCCTTCTCCCCAGAAAAACAAAAAATCCACATGCAGAGCTGTTGTGCTGGGGCATGTAGGAGAGTGTAAGAGGTGCCTTCTTCCTTTTTTGTCTCTGATTACAGGGCCAAGAGCAATGGGAGACGCCGCAAAGAAATCTGGTTGCATTGAAGTCAGTGCCAAGCTCACATCAACAGCAGTGCAGAGCAAAATCCTGGTGGATGGGGCTGTAGGAATCCCAGGGCGCTTATGCTGCCTCCTTTTGCAGCGATGACAGGAGACAGAGAAGGCAGGGTGAATGCTGAGCCCCCACTGAGAGACCTTCCTGGAGCTCCCACATACTTTAGTGCACCATTTGAATTATCGTAGGGTAAAGATCAAACGTTTTTCAGTGTCTGTATTTTCCTGAAGGAGCTCACTACAGGGTTGTCAGATGCTTTATGTTTTCTTGGTTTTGCATATCAAGGATCTCATGAAAACAATCTGGTTGATAAGAAGGTGAGTGCAGACTCCTCTAGTGCAATCCACAGGACCCCATCAGCTTGGCTGACCCAAGGGAATGTCACTTCTCTGCAGAGGAAGCTTCTATAATAGAAACTTTCCTATGTTAACAATGCTAATAGGAGGTCTTATTAATAAAGGACAAAACCTAGAGACCTTGTTCCACCTCCACATTACAGCCAAAGGGCATCCAAACAGAGCATTGTATCCCTTCCACTCTTGGCTTCTAGATGTGGCAGCCAGTTCTGGTATTTCCAGAGAGCACAGGATTAACCATCAACCTGAATCTGTCTAGTCTCTACCTATATATTGGCCTGAGACAACACCGACCAGCTACAGATAACCATCCAGTGCATGTCTTACTGACTTGGGTAACCTCCTTCATCTTTCCCAAGGATCAGCAGAAATTAGGTCAGCCTGTCCCAGATAAACAAGAGATGGGTATAAGAGACCAGATGAGGCAATTTTTATGACAAGTTCCAGTCTTATTTTAAGATTATGCCAAATTCTGTTGTCTCTCCACACACTCTAATATTGCAGGTAAAGCTCTAGGGTAGCTCTCTGGACTGTCCTCAGCAGGGTAGATGGTAGGTGAGCAACAGCTATATCAGGTCTGGCAGTTCTTTTAGAATATACCAGGTGTCAGTATCATTGCATGCAAGATATGGCATCCACAGGCATGCCACCTCATGCACACACTCTTTTTTGGCATTTATGACAAGGAGTTTCTAGCACTTGTCCTACCACCTGCCAGTCTGCACTATGCAAATACCATGACCCATAAAAGTCTCCTTCACTTTGGAGCAATCTGTCGCAACTGTCTGTGACTTGTGAAGTTGGGAAAGGGCAACGAAGATTGGAAATTTCACTGAGAACCACACAGAAGGAGAAACTATCACCCATATTGCGATACCAGCAATCTGTTTCTTTTCATCTGAAAAGCACTGCCACGAGTATCAGACCTAAGTATCAAATCACTAAATCATTCAGTTATATTCCCTGTTCAAGTATGTTGCTGTTGTCTTGGTGGTCTTGGGTGGATTTATTAGTAGTAGCTGGTGGAGAAAGCAACTGGAAGTGCCTCCAAATTTCAAGACCTGAAAGCACATCTTCATAGATCTGTGCAAAAGTTTAGCACTAACTCTGGAGGAGGGCACGTCTGCCTTCTGGCTGCCATCCGAATCCAAAAGGGGATGGGTGCCGCAATGTGTGAAGTGTACAGGAGAAAGTCATCTATATACACGGTACAGCAGTTCAGCAGTAGCAAGTAGCTGTAATTACCATCAACTCAGAAAGGCCTAACTGGCAAATACACATTTAGCAGTCTCATTAGTCCAACATTCAGAAAAGATCCAGCTGAGCCAGAGCCATGAAGACGACCATTCCCTCAAGTACTATTTACCTGAGCAGATCCAGGAGTATCAGAATCATTCTGTCACACTCCAGAACCTCACTGATGAGTGCTTTTGCACAATCCTTAGAAGAAAAGATACAATGGAGAAAAAGTCTGCTGCTGTAATTTGACAGAGAAAAGAATACAAGTGGCAAAACATTCTAAATCATAGTGATTCATCATCCTGCACCAATGCAAAGAATCTCCCTTTTCACTTCAAGTCAGAAACAGCAAAACAGATACATACCAGGAAAACCAGAACAAGAAATTGTCCAAGGAGAAAGCTGTTATAGGTGATAGTGTAAATGCCAGAAAAAAATGACAAATATGTAAAGCAAACCAGCCTCTCCTCATTGTAGCTCATTCTCATTGGCAAACACAAAACCTACACACACAGTTCTCTGCAAATGTTGCTGGAAAATACCATGTCTGAGAAGTAGAGTTTCAACACTTGAAATAGTTTAAATATTACGAAACAGATGACTTTTAATAACTCTTAAACTTGAGATATGCATTGAAAATATGATCCATATGTTCATAACTGTATATTTTGGAAAATACATTTTCATAGTTGATGAAATTCATATAATCCCATGTGTAGGATTTCAATTCCATCTCAAGTTATGAGTGTACTCCATCTTTTATCATTTCCTGTTACCAGAAAACCTGCTTTTTAATTTGGTTTTTTGTACTTGCAATTAGCAATAATATGCTATTTGTCTAGCCAATAGAGTAGCTGACTGTCTGGCGTCGTGCTGCCTGGCATTATTAAGGTGGCTTAGGAAAGCACATGACCATTTGTTGCAAATTCTTTTCTAGCAGGTAATTTTTTAATATGCCATGAAAATTCTTCTGTTGGATTGTGCATAATTAACCCTCTATGCTCGACCTTGATTCTTTCCCAAGGAGCTATGTATTTCAGAAGTAATTATAACACCCTTGACAAGTGAAGTGGGTCTCTTCTTCTTTCCTTACTCTCCCCTCATCAGTTCCCCTCAAAATAAGCTTCAGTCTGTGTTGGCATCAATATTGATGGAGAGAAACTAATTTCAGAGGTTTCTTAGTCGTAGCAAGAGGGCAAGAGGGATAGCTAGAACAAGAGCAGTTCCCACACTCTTTATCATGGTAACAGAGAATATATTTCGGCTAAAAAAAAAAAAAATAGGTTTAAATGACGGTGCAAATATCCAGATTCCAACACTGATATTCACCAGTCAGTTGACACCATATTGCAAGTGACTGGATCTCCTGCACTTCTTTAATCAATCTTTTCTGAAGTGACTCCTTTCCTGCTGAGTCATATTATCATATATCACCATGCTTGTTGCTAATCTCTCGAGAATTCTAAATACAACAGTCGCTAAACACTTTTGCTTTTGCAACACATATTATTTAATAAAGGCACATAGAATATCGATTTTTAGTAATAGATCGTTCATTTACCGAAAATTCCTAAGGACCCGAAGCAGATACAGATGAACTTGCAATCTGCTCTTGCAGTTTATAGTTGGGTAGGAATGTAAACCTTGGTCTTAACAAGAGTCTATTTTGATTCTCTCACATCTACCATACTACCTTCTCTCCCTTGGGAATTTACTACACCAAAAGTATCTGAGATCCAAGACAATAAGAACAGTTACAAACCTCTAGCTTTCTGAAGAATTACCTTTCTATTTGTTCACAATGGCTATCGGAACAGTAAAAAGGCCCCTTCCCCTCTTCTGCCTTTATTTATATCCTGTTTATTTCAGAAATGACTACATTTGACCCCAAAAAAAAAAAAAAAGTGTCAAATTTGCTCTCCAGCAGTCACAGTTCATGAACTGTGTCAAAGAACAACAGTTCATATGGTGAAAAGCAGGCAGTGATGGCAGAAGACACATTCCTCTTCAGTGTATTTATGTTTATGGAACAGCATGAGATGTCAGATTCAGACTTTCTAATCATCTAAACATTTCTTAGCATGTAAATACTTAACCAATTCCGAATTCTAGGATACTTTGATATTAATTTTATACTGATTAAAATTTATTTAAAATGATCATTTCTGCTTTATGTCATTTTAAACAGAAAAAAAAAGAGTTCTTTATGATTTGGTAACAAAAAAAAAGTTTGTACAGTGCCTCTTTTCCTCTAATCTGCATTACCACAGAATCACAGAATGGTTGAGGTTCAATGAGACTTTTGCATATTATCTAGTCCAATCCCCCTGATCAAGCAGGGACATTTGGAGCACATGGCACAGGGTCTCATCCAGGCAGTTGGTAGGGAGATCACCTAAAACAGCCGACAACCTGCACTGTTTCTCAAGTACTGAAAGTTCTCAGGCAGCGTATTTGATGAAAAACACATTGCGTGTTCATTTATCCCCCATGTCTATTTAAAATATGAGATATAAACATCTCTTCTACAAACATACTCAACAAATCTATATCTGCTTTGCATCCTTCAGTCATCACAATGACATTCTGTTAGCTAATCCATTGTACAACTGATTTTCTAGTAAAATAGACTCCAACTGTATTTGTTAGGTGTAATTTGATCATGTCATACCCTTCCAATGTGTCTCCCATGATGTTATTGTCTTCTGGTGACAGATAAGCTGGCTCAAATACATCAACCATAATTAATCTGCTCCAAGGAGAAAAAATGAACTGAAAAGTAAACTTCTAAAAACTCCATCTTACAGTGTAAATGGGTCCTTGTAATCTGAACTTTACCTCTCAAATAGTAAAAAAAGATTAAAAAACCCATGCAACAAAAAAGAAGAAAAATGTTTGAAGCATCTGTGAATTCATTGATCGCAGTGTAACAGTTTCATCATTTCATGACTTCTCTCTGCATCTACTCGTTAGCTACATACTGTCTGCACTATTATCATTCTAACTGTCCAGTGTTTCATATCATGCATTTAAATGAAAAATGAAATGATCAGTCTCTCTGGGTAGAGCAATAATGAAGAAGAGTTCTTCCCTAAATATTTTTTCCCTGACTTCTCTAGCACACTATCCTGTTAGTTAAGCTCTACATAAGGGGAAGAACATGGAGAGATTCTATCAGAGTTCAGTGGAAAATTCAAAACCTGAGGATTTTCCAAGAGTTTTAAGAACTATTTGTAGCCTTCAGGTATCCCTTAGGCCTTGGTAATACTGCCATTTTATCCCCCCTGGATGACTGTTCATTTGACATTGCCTGGGTTGGATTCTCGCCATTTTCACAGCACTGCTTTGGCACCAGGGGCTTTTGTCCCTAATGACACTGACTTAGAGCCCAGGATAAATATCACTCCATTAGCCCAGGGAACTAATAAGGTGTGGCTGAAGGAACAAGTAACAAGAAGATAAATTGCACTGTGCTATCCTACTGCTAACAGACAGAGGTTATTTTAATGTTTCCATTAAAACTCAATTTTAAGGATTTATAACTCAGTTTGTTTAGAGACCAGTTTTATACATTAGACATTTCTGTAGGATGCCTATTGGAGTGGGACTCACAGAAAATGGTTATTTTATCCTAAGTCCTTAAGAAAGACATCTATACTGATTTGTTCCTCCTGTAATGGAAACAAAGCTTTAGGGAACTTACAAGTCAAATGGGATGTTCTCCTTGTATTTTGTATCTTCAGAGATTATGCCTGAGATGATGAGTAGATGTTCCCGAATGGCAACTTTTAATTTACCTGGATTAAAGCCTACTTGGTACCTGGGTTTTGTTTAACTCTTGCTCCATCTTGATAGTTTATGGGTTTTAGAGTCACAGGGGGGGAACTATTGCCACAAACTCAGACAGAGGCCATGCCACACAGGAAGTTTCCTCGGGCTCTGTCCTTTCCATCCAGCCTTGCAGAGCCCTGACAGTGTACAATATTCATTCTCAAACTGCTGCTTCCAGAGAAGGGAGGGGATTGAGAGGTGAGACAGATTGCATAGTTATTTCATCCTTTTTAATACTCTCAGGCAGTCCACATCTCTGCAAATTAGTACAGTGCATGGTGTACTGAGAGTGTTAGAGCTGCAGAGATTTTTAAGTTTAAGAGTTTAAACAAGAAAGCATTTTTGAAAAAAAAAAAGTTAACTCAATATCCTACCTATTATCTCATGTCATCTCCATTTCTGCCAAAGATATGTAAACGTGAAGTAAACAGAGATCAGTTTGATAAACTCACATGAAAATCTGAAAATCAAAGAATGGCATCTTGTTTTCAAATTTAACAGTTTAATTCCTGTCAATAAACTCCTTCAGGTTCCTGCACCGCAGAATTCTGACTGTACCATGAGCTTTCCACTCATCTGCTAGTCCCCAAATGTGCCCATCAGATAAAATTTTGTTTGGATAGCACTTCTTGTCTTTCCAAAATTGTCCATAGTGGAACATAAGCTTAGAAATACCAAGTTACTGAGATGTCTTTTTATCTAAGTGAGTGCATCCCCAGTTAAAGCCATAGTCTCCTACATTTCACAAACTGCCTTGGAAGAAAGTAGGAAGAAATTAAAGAGGACAATGGGGAGGATATTCAATGGGATTATTAAAGTAATGTTTGCTCCTGTTCATTTTTTCCCAAAATATTCAATGTTTACCTACTCCAGAAAAAAATATATATTTTTGTTTAATTATATTTTACTGTGGTAAAAATGATCTCTTTCATATACTGTAAACAGCTACAGGATTGTAAACTATTCTAATTCATTTAGGGAATGCTATGTTTCAATAATATTTAAATTCCAAAGAAATATATCAAAATCCTAGAGCCAGATTCTTTTCAGTGGTGGCCAGTGATACAAGAGGCAGCAGCCACAAACTGAAACACAGGAAGTTCTGTCTGAATTTGAGGAAGAACTCCTTTCCTGTGAGGGTGACAGAGCCCTGGCACAGGCTGCCCAGAGAGGCTGTGGAGTCTCCTTCTCT
>JAWLRI010000166.1:149712-165204 GCA_034781795.1 Crypturellus tataupa
GCCCTGCGTGTGCAGGGGGTTGGACTAGATGACCTCTAGAGGTCCCTTCCAACCTTAGGCATTCTGTGATTCTATGAAATGCACCTAGAACATTTCCTGTATCAGTGTCAGATTGTAGTACAAATTCGCCTGGGGGGAGTAGGAGTAGATGGTGAACAGCTCCCCAGATATCACATTCCCACTAGTTGTGTACTGTGCAGAGGAAGTTATATCAGGTTGGAAACGAGATAAATGTATCATTCAGTTTGTTGATTATGAGCCCGCTTTTGATTCTGTAGTGTCACAGCATGGCATTTTTGCACACATATATGTAAGATAAGTATACTCAATATTCCAGCCTGTTTTTCAGGCTGTAGTGCAAACAGGGCTATTTAAATAGCATTCAGTGTTACAAATTCTCTGAGGAACAACAATTCTAGCAAATTCAGAGAGCTGCAATAAAGCAACTTCATCTTATGACAGCTTTAATACAAATTTTTCTGCCTCATCACATGACAGAAACCATTGGAATGACCAAACTGGAAACATTTGATCTCCTTTTTACCAGGACTCAGAGAACGCGACCTGATTTGCACACACCTTCTCCTACTCATGCTACTACGCTATGTGACAATAGCACTTAAGGACTATTCCTGATCAAATCTCGGGGGGGAAGGCGTCCTGTGTCTGTATCATTACCCCAGCAGGCAACTGTACAAGCTGAGCTGTCTTAGCTGGAATCCTAGTGACTCATCACATAAAAGCCAATTACAGTGCTAACACAGATTTAAAATATGCATTCTATAGTAGCTTGAAGCATTCCCTATGGCCTATGAAGAAGATGACTGTTTATAAATAAGAGTACATGTTTATATTGTTAATGCTTTCCTTTTTTCGTAGAAGATTTATGACAATAATTACACAATAGTTAATCCACACTAAGAAGCACTTTGTTTAGAGTTCTCCTATAGCAGTTTATAAGTCAAAATAATGAGCAAGTTTGCTAATTGAATGTTATTGAACTGGTATATTGGTAAAGGCATTGGGATTTCAGGATAACAGATGTCAAAGAAAGTTTTTATTATTTTTATACTAACTTATCTGATTAGGGTCAGATATGTTTTATTAAGCTTTCATTTACTCAAAAATTTATTATTACTAAAATAATAAAAAAAACCCACAACCTTATCGGAAAGATATGAGGTAGCATGCCATGATTTTCAGTCAGTATCTCCTAACTGAGTTTCAGAAATGTCCCTCCTGGTAACAGGGGTATGATGTTTGCAAGTCTCTCAGAAGAGCTTTGTTGCTTAGAAGTAGCACTACTGAAATGTTATTTTGGGAAATGGTGTGTGCG
The DNA here is from genome assembly GCA_034781795.1 of Crypturellus tataupa. NCBI lineage: Eukaryota > Metazoa > Chordata > Aves > Tinamiformes > Tinamidae > Crypturellus > Crypturellus tataupa. The sequence continues at coordinate 151,049 of JAWLRI010000166.1, forward strand.
TAGTGCTTTTAATAACATTATTCTCGCACATAAGAATAGTGCAATCAGAAGTGTGTTTGCAGAACCATTGTTAACCTGAGAAGCATGACTGCTGCAACCCACACACGCCTAAAATAGCTATGATGCAAACTTCATGAGACTCTAAAGCAGAACGCTCCCAGGTAGCAGTGCATTAATAACACAAATCAAGTCAGAATAGATACTGGAGCACATGGCCGTGAAACAGCATGGACCAACAGAGTAACAACTGCTTTGATAAAAGGGTAAAAGACAACACAGAGCATTGTAGAAGTTAACCTGAAGATAGTGATCAGAAATATTAAGGAAAAATTGGATTTTTCATTCTTCTAGGACTACTTCTACTGGTGTATGACGAATATTGGATCAAAAATTGTTCAAAAAACATAGGTACTTCCCCAATTGGTACTGACTGAATATACTAAACAAAGGGGTGTGTAGAAGCTGCAGCCAGAAACATTTCAAACACTAAAATTGAGAATCATAAATAATTTTTATCAATGAACTTTAGTTTGGGCTTTGCTTCTCTTTCACCTAAAACTGCTTCTTAGTACCTATAAATACAGACTGGCTTTTTGACATTTTACTGTTTTTAAAAGTAAGACGTACAGCTCTAAACATGTTTTTCTTTTAAAGTTCATGAGAAGCAACTGAGGAGCTGTAGAAGCAAAGGTCTCCTGGCATAAATATCCTATTTTACTAGAGTGAAAGGGAATTACTAATATAAGCCAACATACTTAAAATCCTCCCCAAACTAAGATTAATTACCAGATGTTCCAGGAACTTTATCATCAGCCGAGTCAATCCTGATGTCCTTGCTTTGTGTGATATATGTGGTAGTTGCCTTTTTGGCACTGTATGCTATTTCCTGGAGGGCTTCTAGGGCTGCCGTTACACGGCTTTTTGCATGAACTGATTTTACTGCACACATTTTTAAGCTACATGGAATATCAGAACTCTGTATGGTTTTGCTTGATTATAGTGCAATCTGGAAAGCAGCACCACAGCAGTCTAATCTCCTTGCTCTAAGTGCACGGGGATTAGTGCTCACAGAAGTTGCATGCAATACTCTCACCATATCCAGAGAATACGACTCTTACAAGCATCACTTCCCATTCATGAAATCCTGCTGTGTTTATCTTGGGGCATTTTGGCCTCATAGTTTCCATGCATGTAGTCATAGCCACATGGAATAATACTCTGTTAAGTAAAAATACTCAAACAAGTTCCCCTCAAAAACAATAAGGGAAATAATAGAAATGCTAAAGGTGTTCCGAGGATCCTGTTTATCTAACCTCCAGAGCCAATCACACAAGCTCCAACCATAAACGAGCATTAATTTTAGAATAGCCGGCCAGCACAGAAGTAGCACACTTGCCAGAGGACGGAGCGCAGCACGTGCCACCTCAGCAGGACCAGCTTTCCCAGGCAGAACTTAAGGCCGATGCTGAAACTGGCTCCTTTTGGCGACCAGAGCTAGCCCACATAGGGCCATCGGCAGTACTGTCTACCCAAGGACAGGCAGTAGGCTGTGTACCTTTACGCACCTACCTAAATGGTACTGTCACAGCCCAGTGATCGTTCTGCAGCAGACTTTCATTTATCCTTGGCTTCATAAACCTTTGCGGATCGGCAGCGGTGTTTTGAAATATTTTGGAAGTAGGGAAGAAGGTGATGAAATCATTTGGATGTGTAACTTGCAGAGTTTGCCCTTAGCAATACCACTGACTGACAAATAGTAAACTTTTTTTCATAATATTTATGAAATAAATATTATTATAAATAATATAATTTATTCAAAATATTGATAACATTTTGAAGTATTTTTACAGAGGGTAATGCAAGTTGATATAGAGGTCATGAAAATGCCTCTTTAAAAGATTGATAATTTTTATTATGTCCCATGAAGAATTTTCATTTCTGCCTGACTGACAAAGGCATGAAGTCTTAAAGATTATGTGATTCTTGCACAACACATATAATGACGTGTGTTGATAATACAACTGGGACAGTATAGTGTCAGGCCTTCAGACTGTCTGAAAGACTAATAGTGCTGCTAAGATAGCAGTGGAATTAGGCAACTCATTAGAATCCAGTCTGTCCCACTTGGTTCATGTGTTAAGAATAAAATACTTCAGCTTTTTAAATATTTCTATTGCTAGCCTGGCTTAAATCTGTGTGCAAAAAAATTTATATTTTATAAGAAAACAATAACTTCTCATCACATAATTAAAAACTTCTAGCTGAAAAGAAATGTAATTATATAAAGAAAATCCAAGGCTTTTTTTTTTTTTAATTAGAAGTACTCTACTAAAATGTAAAAATCCAGTTTTCCCAACACAATCCAATTCTAAAAAAAAGTTTTCATTCAACCCTGATTATTTTTAAAAATGAAAAAAAAAAAAAAGATGAAGTTTAGATGCTAAAGTAAACCACTACCCATAGCCCATGATAGACAGACTGCGTCCTGGGAATTGTCCTGCATCATTGATTACCAGAGGTGCATGACCACGCACTGTGCTGTGTGAGTGTTGCTGGAAAGGCTTTACTCTGCCTCCCAGGGCTGAGTGCTGCTCTCTGTGGCTCTGTTTTAGCTTGTCCAGGCCAGATGCACGAGTCAGGAACACCACAGTGTGAGTCGTCCTCTGAGCTACTCCTCTTTGGCCACCTTTTTCCACGGGTAAGGATACATACAACTTACTTTTGAGTGCAAAGCAATTATTTACCGGCTAAAGCACAAAATAGAATCCAGGAATAACAAGTTAGTAGGCATTTATGTGCTCACACAGTAAGAGACCTTATGAGTCTTTGCTGGCCAGGTAGTCATCAGTCAGCCGGGGCAGAGTCACAGTCCATTAGCTCTTGGAAGAACTCCTTGATGTTGCTCAGGTGCCATCTTCTGATTCCCTGAAGAGTTTTTATTAGGGTTTTATGTCTTTCATGACAGTATTTTTCATTTTGAATCCTTAAGCTGCTGTTGTAGAACCGTCGATTACATTTCTATAATTTTTTTGTTTTCATGTCTTGCAGGCCTTTAGCTTCTTTTACTAATATTTTTCCCTCTAAACTTGCCCTTAGATCACAGACAGCTGAACTTGGACTAAGGATTGTAAGTGGAATTTAGCCTATGCTTTTGCCTATACATTGGTTAGTCATAATTGTCTACTAGATGGTACTTTTTGTATAAAAAATAAACAGTTATGTAGAAATTGCACAAAATTATGTAAAAGCTGTTTGATTCTAGCTGTTGGGGTAGGGACAGTGACTGGGCAGCAAATAATTTTATGACATTAAATGTGAAGTATTGTATTGTATTTCTGTTTTATAAAAAAATAACCCTAGACCCTTGTTGCATGTGGCTTCTAATCTGACCATTAGCTACAAATTTAGTACAATGGTACTTTTAACTTTCTAAGTCTTTGAAGAGCTAATGAAATTTCATAATCCTGTGTGTGTCTTGTGGGTTTAGTTTTGAGTACTTTGCTGACTAAAGCATATGTTTAGGAAGGTGTGGAAGTGCCAGTGAATACTTTGATCCTTTACACTGCTAGGTAGTAATATACAACCTTAGCAAATATTAAAAAGAAAGAGAAGAAATCTTTTTGGAAAAAGAATTATTCAATCATTTTGCATTTATAATGTTTGTATTTATATGTTACATTTAGAATCAATTTGATATCTTTTACCATGGTCATATAAAATATGTATGTGCATGGACAAACGTGATATAGTAATTGTCCTGAGCGAGTTTTGTTTTCTGTTTTTAAAATTATTTTGTTTTCGAATCTGGTATCCGTTTTATTACTCCCCGCCCCACCCCATGGGGAAAAAAAAAGAACTTTTGTAGATATAAGCATTGTTTCCTCATGGAGTTTTCAGTTCAATTCACCTTTTTTTTTTTTTTCTACATGTAGTTGTTGTGGTTGTGTTTGTTTTCAGAATCAGATTAGACTTCCCATCAAAGATGCTGTGTGGTATCTCTGAAATGTAAGCTACCTCTAAAACATAAAATCTTATCTATAGTATTCAGCACAATAAACATTGATTTCAACTGAAGATTCATGGTACAAAGTTGTGAACGTTAAGAAGCCTGCTGAGGTCTAAGTCATCTCAGAGGCCCTAAACTCAGCAGAAGCAGAATCACAGAATGGCTGAGGTTGGAAGGGACCTCTAGAGATCATCTAGTCCAACCCCCTGCTCCTGCAGGGACATGACAGCACGGGGCACAGGGAAGGCATCAAGGCGGGGTTTGAAGATCTCCAAAGAGCAGGACTCCACAACCTCTTTGGGAAGCCTGTTCCCGTGCTTTGTCACCCTCAGGGTCTAGAAGTTTTTCCTCACATTCAGAGGGAACTTCAGTTGGTGGCCATTGCTTTAAGGTATTTGTACGCGAAAACCACGTATTTTTGTATTTCTGTTTAGACTTGCACCCATTAGCTCAGAGGAGGTAACTTTTTTCCCTAAGAAATACCTATATGGATGTTTAGATCAACATTAGTTATCTGCAAGGAGGTTTCTGTAACTATAAAGGATTGGCTAATCTGAACACAAGGGTCCTTGGGACTAGGAACAGGAAGAAGACTAGATTATTAATCTACTGGTTGGATCTTAGAATATAGAATAGGAAGGGCCAATTCTAAGTTTTAGTAGCTGTTCTCAAGGACATTTGAATTTATCCAGTGACCATTTTGTTTAAAACAGCCTGGAAACATTTAAGTGTTTTGCACTTCTGTTTCCCAATGTGTAAATTGTAATTTAACTGGTTCATTATACTGTTTTACCTAATCAGGACTTGAGATCTGTGGAAGGGAGGTAGTAAAGCTCAGGAAACCACAAATAAAGATATTTTTAAAAGCTTGTACTTAAATGATAATAAGAAAAAAATATTAATTCTATAAAACAACTAGATTAATGAAATCACTAAATGTAGTAGAACGCCTACTTATTGTTCATCTAAGACATACAAGTTATCTTCCTCTTTCCAGCTGAAGCATGACATCAAACATAGATGAATAATTTTTTCTTAAAATACACAGAATGTACTTATACAGATGAAGAGATTATATAAACACTATGTTGGATTGTGGTAAATAAACTTTTACTACAGTTGCAGGCAGCAACATGAACTCTGTTTAATTAGTTTATAGACTTTTATTGCACAATAGCATATGTGCAATCCAAGAAAAGCAGAGCAGAGACTCAGATGCGTAGTAAACTGAGGATACAATGCAGAGTAGCATGCATTTTGTTAGCAGTACTAAATGAGCCCAAATCTGTCTGCTTTTGAAGTCTCTGAGCAAGAGGGATGTAAAAGGTTTTTTTCCCTACATGCTCTTCAGGTTCTCCCTTATATTTTGATGTACACCATTTTCTTTCCTTTTTTTCTTTTTTCTTTTTAATGAACAAGGTTATGTGGTATATTTACACTGGCAAAAGTCCTGAGGAAGTCTATTTGCTTTATGCTAGTGGCTGAACAAATACTGCAGTCAAAATAACGCTTTTCCAGAAAGAACTCCACAGCAAATTAAGCTGGAATGCCTGAGCTGGTGGCCATCCTCCACTGCCCACTCTGCTACTTGCCCATTGCTGCACTTTTAGGACACTGCTGCCTCAGCAGAAGGGCTTGCCAAATGGCTGCTTTACTACTTTGAGAACTAAAATGCTCAGCATATGAGTGAGAACCAAAAATTAATCTCGTTTTAAATTAAAATACTGGATTTGAAGCAGCAGGAGCTCAGGAGTTGATTCGCAAACAATAGTTTGGCCACAAACAGCTAAAATTTCTATCCTGACTATCTCACTGTGTTTACAGTCATTGTTTTCTAGTTATTTAAGACAAATTCTTTATGCTGGCAGACATATATAGCAAAATTGAATTAAAAAGTATTGTTTTTTGTAAAAGCACATGGTCGAAATCTTTCACAAAGAAAACAACCCCACAGAGGACCAAACTGCAAATCCCTTAGCAATTAATCATATACTTTACACTGATAAATAATTCTTATAACACTGGCCATGTAAGTAGCTGTTCATCAATGCACTATTTTTCTATTCCTAGCAGATTTACTCTAATTCAGTTTTAGTTTTTAAAATGTCTTTGGTATATTCTAAATGTTTTGGGTCAGTCCATAGAAAGGGAGGTATATTTTTTTGCTGTGTGTTGAATAGTAGATGAGCCTTTTGAACACATCAAAATATCTGCTGTAGTTATTTAATTATTATATACTGAGTGCTTTAGAATACTTGCATGAAGTAAAAATTATACTACTCTTTATAAACCAGATTGTAATATATCCAGTGAAAGAAAAAAAAGACATTGCTTGGGATTCTGACATCCAGTTAAAAAATAGTGTAGCACACCATAACACATGAAAGTTTCTATGAAGCTAAAGAAGCTACCTAAGTGAATAATTTGCAGGACTCTTCTAATGCAATCTTATATACAAATGTAGGAAACTAAAACTGTAGAAATATTCAGTGCCCAAGTAGCAGACCAGCATGAATTATTCTCTTCTTTTGATGCTCTTCTCTTTGCGTGAACATGAATAGTCCCACTGGAGTCAATAGCTCTACGAGAAAGGGCTGGACTTCTAGATGCGCTCTTCCAGAGTGCATCCAGAATTCCTATTCATACCTATGAGAACGTAAGTTTTGGGTTCTTCTCTAATTTTCTAGTCAAATCCGGATGGAAGCAAACGAAAGATCCAGTGACCCTGCTGAGAGACAGGTCAGCTAGGAAGGCAAGTTTAAAGATTTGTGCCATGCGCTCTAGGGGGCCCTGCATGTGCAGGGGAGTTGGATTAGATGACCTCTAGAGGTCTCTTCCTTAGGCATTCTGTGATTCTATGATTTATTAGGAAAATACCATATGACTGTAGCTCTCTTGAAATATGCCTTTGATGGAATTCTGAAACTAAGTTAATTCTACATAATACCAGTGTCAAGCATCACTCAAGCTAGCTATGTTTTAAAATAGTCTCTAACGAGTTATTTTGGGTTTCTTAAAAATATCCACCTCACTAACACCAAGACAGAATAAATTAAGAGACATTGATGATGGAGGCTCTGTGCTTTGTGGGATCTACAGAGATTCTGTCACAGAGAAGCAAATTAGTCCATGGTACTGTCAAAGTTGCAACAATTGATTTAAAGCCATGTCCTTTTTGTGCAATGGTAATGGCATGTCAACTTGACAATGTTAAGATGTATCTGTTTTACAGATTCCTTTCTAATGTTGACATTGATTAATGCTACTCAAAAATAATCTTCTGTCCTCATGGATTGCATCTGAAAAATAGAGGAACAGTCTACCTACGCTAGCGTAGCAATGGATGGTTTTGATACTGTCTTTCCTATAGCAACCCCTATGGTCAGGACTTGATGAATTATGTATGAGCTCAGATGTACCTTTAGCTCATTTTAAAAGAAATCACTGCAATTGATTTGAATACTGCTCAGATTAAAGCAGTAAAATCTCATCCCGAATTTTCAGTTCTTCTCAAAAAATCATTTTCTATACAGAAAAAAATATTAATTTCCGAAGAACACAATCAGCTTCCCTTCTTCTGAAGGGAATTTTTCATGGCTTTTGCCATTATCACTACCCATCATTTATTTTTCTTCCCGTTGTACTAGAATGAAAGACAAAATGCTCCACGTGTCTGTCTGTAGAATCAGAGCTCTCACTAGCAGCCTATCTCTTTAGGATTTGTTGCTGTGGACAACAAATGCTGTCTATTAAGCTCACCTGGGTTTAATTTTCCATCTCATACTGAAGTTTGTTCACTCTGTCAGAAGCACATACCTTCTGTGACTATTTGCACGACAGGCTTTCATAAAAAAAGATGTAAATAAAAGCAAGTCCTGCGCAAGACTTCCTATTAAGGGAACACTTCTTGTAAAATTATACTTTCATTTCTTTAATTGGCTGCTTTATGAGAAAATTGATGGCCTAATGTTCCTCTGTGAATGACAGCCTGCTTTAAGATCATTATTCTTTTCTTGCTTTTCCAGAAGTACTCCATTCCAATCCGTTCTGGAAACTAATTAAAGAGATAATGTTGATGTATTTAATGGCTTTTACCATGAGCAGTAGTTTCCATGTTACCCAGCAGGGGTAGCACTGTGTTGTTTGATTTTAATGTCTTGTGCATCACAGGCTGGGACATCACTGCATTAGTCGTTGGGTTTTAACAGATATGTAATATAAAAGGTTGATCCTTGTGCTTTACTTTTATAGGCGTAATTCAATAACGCAATAAACTGGTATTATATTCATTTCAAGCTATTTCTCCTAAAACATGGAAAAGGACAAAATTGAGTGGAAAATTATTTTTCTAACATTTAATGATATTAATAAACCATTCAGATCTGAAAAACATGTCACAGAAAGTGCTTGAAAGTATATTTTGAAATAGATGGTTTCAAAATAATAATAAAGTGCATATTTAGCTACAAAATGTAAAGCAAATCTGATTGATGGTTGCTGCAGTTTTATTTCTTTGCTTATGGTGAGCAACATAATGGTGCTATTAGGCTTTTAGCAATTTTTGCTACAAAAGTGACACGTGATGTCAGGGTGATGTAATGGGGAAAAAAACTATTGTCTCAGCCCACCTTTGATTCTTAGGTGGAAGGATACTGCAAGAAAATAAATCTGTAACAACCAGCTGGTTTGGTATTGTTCATATTAAACAGTTCAAGGAACTGTTGAACTACCTGTATTTAAGTAGAGTAGGGCAGCAGAGTCAGAGGGCAGGATGGCACTTGTGTTTCCACACATGTGGAAAGTGGGCTTCAGTTTCCAATGGGCAAATGTTTCTCTCAAAACTAGGTATATATGCACACACATGCTAGAAACACATAAGTAAAGGTGGTTTTGCGGCAAATAATTGAAAAAAAATAGCTTCTGTGGCTAAAGCAGAAGTTGCAGCGCAGTATATTGATATGACTGTGATTTCTCTTTAGAAACATGAAAGCTGTTGACTAATTGTAGGCACACAGTAAATCTTATTGGAATTTGTTTTTTTTACAAGAATAAACATTAATTTTGGTAAAAATCGAGGTGGGGGAAAAGGCTTCAGTGAAATGGAGGTGTAGCATGGGAAAAAACAGAACAGCAAACAAATGCTTAAAGACTTGTCCTCCCTCTCCCTCCTTTATGGAATAAGCTTAAAATGCTTACCAAAAATTACTTTCCAGAAGCCAAGCTGACATTATTCTGCAGAAGTGTTTTTAAAACTGTCCCTGGGTGCAGTTTGATGTTTATAGCTAAGCTGCTCCGAAGGCTAGTGTGCTGCCAGGAAGGAATTCCTGCAGCCCAGCTCCAAGCATGCATCCCTGCTGCCCCCTCCTTCCCCTTTCACCATAGCAGTTTTGCTCATCCAGCATGGTAAGATGCTTCACAGAGATAGAATAGCAGAGAATTAACCCTATAAAAAGGGTAATTGATTTCCTGCTAATTTTATTTTTAATTCTGGGAACCCGTTGCGTTCAGAGAAACACAAGCGTGTGCAAGGTAGAATCAAATTAGTGCAACCAAGATGAGGAGGAAGCAAAACATGACTTCTGGCAACTGTTAACCATTGAATTGGCTTGGTGGCACCTTGGATCCATGCCATCCATGATCTGTGTTCTGGATCCATGCACATTTAAGCTGGCAAAGGGTCTGTAAGCTCTTAGGCACGTTAATGCTGCCGACAACCTCGATAGTGAGGAGTTAACTGTCAACCACGCTGATGATTTTGCAATCCTCATATAGATTAGAGGTTGTCATTGCCTTTTCTTACACCACTTACTGTGAATGAAGTTTTGCTGTGATGCTACAAGTAAGTGATTACTGGGTGGGAAAATATATATATATTTATATATATATTTCTTTCCTAAAGCACAAAAGCCCAAGCTGAGCACAGAAGTGGGTAGAGGAAAGGTGGGTAGAGGAAAGGCCAACCTTAAAGAGCTGTGAAGATCTCCAGTGCTGTCCTTGGACGCAGTCCTCCCTGTCTATTAAAAGCTGTCTCTATGTCAGTAACTCACATGGACTGAACATATTTGTGGGTGAGAGTGCTATAAAGCCTTTTTGTGCTCTTGTGATTCAAGAATTTAATAATAAGAGAGCAATAACACTAAAAATAGTAACACCATAGTTGGTAAAGACTGGGGATACAAAAGAAGATATGTGGTCTCAGTTATGGCAGAAGGGCAAAGAAAAAGGAGAGAAAGTATCAGCTGAAACAAAAAAAATTCTAAAGAAATGCTTAATCAAATATAAACTCCAAACACAACCCATCAACAAGAAAATTGCCTTTTGCTAAGTGAACAGCTTGCAAGCAGGAGCGTGCCTTTTTTGGTCACATTTTGGAAAGAGCTGAAAATATGTGCTTAGTAGGTGTTGTGGCTTTTGCAAGTGTTGTGAACCCTCCTGTGCATTAAGAGCACTTTTGCCAGTGTTCGTATCCTGTGCATATATTCCATCATGCACAAAACTTGCCCCTCCCGGTCCCCCGTCTCTGTGGCATATATCATGATGATAGCAATCAAGGTTTGCTGCACCTCACCTCCAGCCTGCGCAATAAAGCAGGCACACTATAATAAACACAAGTTGAGAGGACAGATCAGTTCATTAAATCCAGCCAGCATGTGCTGTTTTCAGGTCTGATACAGACTGATAATAGATTCCTAAGTGAGCTTGTCTGGATATTAGCTGAGTGGTTTTGTTCAGACTTGTTGTGTGAAAGATAAAATACAAAAAAAAAAAAAAAAAAAAAAAAAAAAAGGAATCTCTTCAGCTTTCACTTTATCAACCAGCCTGCAATTAATCACTGGGAAAAAAAGTTGTACTATCTCACTTCCAAGACCTGAAATCCAGGTAATAGTGTTTTTTAGTTTTTCATGATATTGAATATATTAGTTGCAAAGCATTTTAAGCAGAAGGCACAGAGTACTGAATGGCCAGTGTTTCTTTTCAACTGATCTTCCTAATGAATTTGTTGTTTCAGCACCATTAGCATCTGCTCAATCATAAACATTTTATCAGTTTTGTAACAATCATTGTAAGCTCACAGGCTTATTATATTAATGTAAGTGTTTAATGACCTTCCTGGGCCTAAATGTTTATTTTCTTGGTTTCTTTTCACAAATATTAGCCCAATGTCCCAGGCTGTTTTTGCACATTCATAGCCACAGACTAAATCAATCCCGCACTGACCTTGTGTGCATGCATTAGAATACCATGCTGGACATGCACATTTCTGTATTTGCGGTAAGACAATTAAGCATGCAGTCTAATACAGTGTTCCTCATTCTAGAAGAATACCTACTCTCTCAAACAACAGAAAAGCGATTTTGGCACCCAAACAGCTTCTCTTCTCTGTCAGCCCAAGGGTTTTTTGTTTTGTTTTTATTTTTTGTTTGAAAAATGAATAAACGGCATATGTTTATGTCAGTCCTCTAAAATTTATATGTTTGGAAAAGTCCAAATAAACATGCACAATGCTTCTCCATTGCAGATAAAAGTATAAAATAATGCAGTACAGTGGTTTTCTGCTGAGAAGTGGTTTGGCAGAGCAGGTTGCTTTCCCCTTGAGAAAGAACCAGCAATTTGGAGTCTGCATATTGTTTTTACACATTGACCTTTCTCCTGGAGTAGATGTGGCCAAAAACAGCATGGGGAGGGATGCCTGCATGCGTATGCGTTCAGCTCAAGGATCCTGCACTGCACAGTTCAAGGTTTTAGAGCTCTGCTCAGCTGCTAAACCCAAAGGAGAGAATAGCGTAAGGTACTTAAAATTATTTGCCTAGATGTAATGTTCTAGCCATTACATCAACACAATCAATAATAATCGCTACTAAAGAATAATTAGGTAGCACAGTTTTGGTCAGGAATGAAAATAAAATAAACTTAGAAAGCTGGAGGTGATTTGTGGGATTGGAGATTTTTGTTCTTTAGGGAAAAACTGTAAGGTACAATTCTCTATATTTAACTAAGGTTTTCTGCAGCCAGTGAGCCTCCTTTTGTTCATTTGTGCTTGAAAAGCCTCTTTCTCAAATCCCCGCTTTCTACAGCCTCTGTACGTGGGTATATAAACAATCAAAATCATTACTTTTCTCTTTTTGCAGAGCAAAGAAAAGAAAGTAATCATAATGGATACAGGACTCAGCAAAGGCAAATTGAATTTCATTTGATATATTCAAGCTCTTAATTTATGAGAGAGTAGAAATGCCCTTTCAACACAGGCACACAATTTATGGTTTTAGAGCCCGTAATGCTTCCAAAATGATCTTCAGTGCTTTTAAGGAAGGATGGCATACTTAAAAAGAAAAGAAAAAAAAAACAATTTAGTTATATATTGTCTCTACAAGGAAGAATACAGAGAATTCAGAAGAAGTCAATGCGAAGGACCACTGTTACAGGAAGAAATAGTCACCAGGCTTTTCTAATTCTCTCATATGTGTGAGAGAGCATAGGCAGCCTTTGAAGGATGCCTGAAAACTTGCCAAATCAAGAGTCTTCTGAATCATGGTGGAAAACAATTTGCCAAGATGAGGAAATCTTTCTTGGAGAAGGTTTTAGAATAAAAAGAATAAACGTCTCCACAGCTCTTAAGGTGTTAGAAGTCAAAGCCAACCTCCTTCAACACTCCTGCCCACCACGCTCCTAGCAATCTTAAAAGAAATAGAAATGTTGTGTTAAGGTCTGCTGAAAAACTATGTATGAAACACTTATGTATGAAACCTCCTTAACTGTTATGATTTTTTCTAGAAGTAACTCTATGAAAACAATCTAATCTGGATGGAAGTGACATATATATAAGTAACTACTTAAGGCCTTAATTAGAGAGCAAAGGATGCATTCTTCCCTCAAATATGCAAGGAAAAAACATCTTGTTGGTTATAATCATTAAGAGAACATTTGGCAGCAAGCTGAGATATGGGGTCCTCAAGTTCAAAGATTCTTCAGTGTATTTATTCAACTTTTTAAAGGAAATCCAAGCATTTAAAATGACATCTTTAGACAAAGGTTCTCTTGTGCCATAACCAGCTACTTGGGCAAAATTCTAGAAATCACTTTTGCAGAATGGCATGACAACTTTTCAAAACAAAGATTTTTTTTTTTTTTTCTGAGAAGTGAAAGTTCTCAAGCTCCTCCAAACCTCAGAGCATTTTCACCTGCAGGGAAGGCCAATTCCTTCCGAAAAGGGGGAAGTTTCCGCAAGACATTTTCACTGTTCGTGTGGACCCTGGGGTAAACCCATAGGACTAAGCTAATTAAGTGGGGCCATTTAGTAGCTGCTGTGAAAAATGGGAGATAAACCATCATGCAATTAGAAGAAAGGCTGAAAGCATTTCTTTAAGTGGAACTGGCTTTTCTGATTTTGGTTTGTTGTCTCTTTGCTGGCTCCTTTTCCTCCATGTGCCATTATGCCGATGTTAGTTTCTGTTGTGATTGGAAGTATAAAGACAGATTTGACTGTTGGCAACTTAGGCAGTGATTTTCTGTTGTTCATAACATGAACTGATAAAAGATCTCACAACCACAGAGTGATACGGAACACACAAGTTTCTCTTTGGCTGCCTACAGCGCTGCTTGGTCCGACCCAAAGAAGACACTGCGAGGTAACAAGTCTGCCTCTGTAAGACCAAGTCTGCCCACAAATTCTGGCCCTTGATGTGCTGAGAGCTGTAGGTGATGTCAGGACTCTTGAGTGCTCTTGCCATGAACGGAAGATCTTCTCAGGGGCGCTGGTCCTTTCTCCTGGGCGAGGATTTGAACAGACCGTCCCAAAGTCTCCTGTGGGATGCTCGTAAGCACACTGGCACTGCCCTGCTGCAGCTTTCATGGAAGCAGACAGTCATCTTTACTCCACCTGTTAGCAGGGAATTGCCCAGCTGTGCGCAGGACAGGCAGAGCCGGGGTGGACAGAGCTGCCCGTCCCATACGCGCCGTTCCGCTCACTAGCAGCAAGCGCCTCCCGACGAGCCCCCGCACGGCGCATCCTGCCCGGGACCGCGGCGCCCACCCACGCGCTTTGGGGTGGGGGGGACCAGGACGAGCCCGGATCGAGGGCAACGAGTCTCCGGGCCGCGGCGCCACCCGGGTCCGGGGCCCTCGGGGCCGCCGCCACCCCGGTGCGCGCTCC
>JAWLRI010000166.1:166068-179358 GCA_034781795.1 Crypturellus tataupa
TCCCCGCTCCGGGGGCGTCAGTGTTGCACAACACGCCCGAGTTCGCAACAGTTGGCTGCGCAGATGTACGCAGAAACCCTCCTCTTAAACCCGCTAAAAGGGCAGTAAATTATCATGGCTGTGCTTTAAATTACAAACATGCTTGTTCTTGTGGGGACTGAGATTTGGATTTTTATTTATTCATTTATTTATTTTTGGAGAGGGGCGGTTATTGCTGCTCTCCAAGTTCCAAATTATCTCTCATCCTCTATATTCATCACAGGAGTGCTTGGTTGCCAAAGGAAAACAGTGTCAGTTCATGAAAAACTTTGCTAATTGATCCTTACTTACTGGGGATCTCAAAGAAAAACAGAGACACTCGGTAAAGTTAAAAAGGAAAAGTATCTCTGTGGAAGTGAATTAATCTGCCGTTACCAAGTACAGAGCAGATCTTTCTGTAGGGCCATACGCGCTGCCACTTCTCCAGAAACAGGCAAGGGAACTAATTTCAGAGCTACAGATACCTCCTTCTCTTATCTCTATCCAGCCCTAAGCACAGCGTTGGCGACTGTCAAACAGCGAGTCTCTGCTGTGGACAAATGTCAAGTAGTGCCCATAAATAAAGTTCACTCTCACTCCTTCTTTTAACTAGATAAAGAATCTCTCCCTAGAGTGGAAGGTAGTTTGCTAGCTCCTGCACTGCTAATGTTTCAGGTAAAGTACTTATATTCTGGTTGATATGATTGTTTTCTTAATGCCTACACCAAAAAAGGGCCACTTCTCCTGACAGTGATAATACAGCGTTTCAGTTCAGTGAACTATTTTCAGTTTTCTGAACCAAAGTCCATTAGGCAAAGCAGGCGTCTCATCTTCTGCACGCGCAGGTCATGCATAAACCTTTGGTGCAGAGGAAATAAGATCATGGAAATGAAAGATCTCTTTGTCTGAATAATAATGTTCAGTTAATTCCTTCATATATACTGTGTTGAGAGACTATTAGTCCGATTTAGATTTTTGCTCCATTAATGTAATTTCTAAAAAATCAATATTGTAAGATTTTGCTGCTAGAAGATGCTCACAGTGAGGAAGAGAAGCCTAATGAGAGTACGTGAATCATCAAGTAGATTGACTACAGGTACTTCAGTTATGCCCATCATTATCTTTTTCACTAAGGTACTTGAGTATCAATCCTAGAAACATTTCATGCCAAGAAGTGCGTCAGAAAAAAGGGGGAAAAGAAAAAAGCATGCGAGTTTATGGAGTGATATCACTCCTGAAAGCATTCTCTCTGAAGTGCTACTTATGGGAATTATGATTTAGCAAAATATAATTGAAGCGCTTTGTGTACTTGTGCTGGTGAGCTTGAAGATTTCTCTTATCCAAGGTTTTTACTTCTGCAAAGCAGAGAGTTTCTTTTAATCTGGCTATGCACCATGGTCAATATATTGGCTCGATTTTGGCAACACTTGTAGCTTGGCAGAGGAATGAATATATTTAACAATCTTTAATAGTAATTACTTCTACAGCATTAAATCTGTGATATGTTCTTAGACAGCCTCTGTAAAAACACTACTTATTTTTATTGTGTATTTTTCTAACAAGACCTGTGAAGGGAATAAAATCCCTGTAGGCGCTGATCCTGACGGTTATGCTGTAATATCCCTGGGGAATTCTTTGAAGCAGAGGCAAGGTATCTATGTGCCTTTCTGTCATATCTAATAAACTGAGGCTCTTACGTCCGTGCTATTCTAAAAAGCAGAGCTACTCATTTTGATCGGTGTCCAGGCAGGGCTGTGGTATATTCTGAGATGTCCAGGCGTAGCCAGACGTATGTGCGTGCTGTTTGTTTCACTGTGGAGTTAGTTATTCACAGTGTTCATGTATACGTCAGTGCACAGTAGTACTGTAGGTGTGACTCTCTTGTAATAAGATCAGCACTCAGTTTTCAAAAATCATAAAACATGCAAGGTATTGAAATACTTCAGAGTGCTTTTTGATCAGTGCCTGCTTTTCTAAGTCAATTCTCTTTCCCTTTTTAACTCTTTAACTCTTTATTTCAGGAACTTCTCAAATCTAGAAATTTTAGTTAGAACCATTTTAAATAACGTGATGATAGTCTAATTTAGTCTTAATACATTGTAACATAGCATATGAATAGTTCTCAGAGTAATTTTGGTCCCCCTTCTGTTTTCTTTCTCCCTCATTTAATCATTTTCTGATCCTGTTTTGAAGTCCCTCGCTTCCCAGAAATTGTTAGAATCAGTTTCTGTTTCTATTTTCTTATCATAAAGCTTTCTATGCTGTATCACAGGAAGCCACACCAATTGAAAGCAGTAATTTTTATGGGATATTTCAAAGGAAATTTAATAAATCCTCAAAACAGGCAACAGTAGCTTGTTCAGGAAGGATCTCATCCTAGATAAATCCTTCCCTATTCCCCATTATTTTTTTGCTGTTCTTTTCTTGCCTCCTTATGCATCATCTGTTCATGCAGGTCCTAACTCCTTGGCACATTCTAAACGACAACAGTTTTACTCTTGATTGTTGGGTTTAGATTTCCCCTGCGTTTGCTCATACTGCTTCTCCCTTCCAAGGCAGCAGGCTGCCTTGCTGCCGGAGCCCTCGCTCGCGATGTGCGCGGGCTTCCTGTTGCACCGAGCTCGGCTGCAGCCGGTCTGCTTGCATGGCTGAGCGTAAACGGGAGCCAGGGATAGGTTTGTGTGGTTGTCATCCTGGAAATGAAAACTCAGTTCTGGAGTAATGTTCGTTTTGGCGACTCCTGAATATTCTCTTAATTATTTAACCCTACCTATGAGTGTTGTCCTGGGTCTCCATCTGTCTTGGCAGCTGCACAGCACCTTCCCCTCGCAGGCTGCCTTGCAGGAATG
The DNA here is from genome assembly GCA_034781795.1 of Crypturellus tataupa. Taxonomy (NCBI): domain Eukaryota; kingdom Metazoa; phylum Chordata; class Aves; order Tinamiformes; family Tinamidae; genus Crypturellus; species Crypturellus tataupa. The sequence continues at coordinate 168,936 of JAWLRI010000166.1, forward strand.
AGGAGTACGGAGAATAGCCAGAGATTTATTCTCTGCAGATTAATCACACTGCCCTCTGCTGCTCTATTTCAGCTAAGCCGATTTATCACAATACGGAGCCTGTTTACTTGTTCCTTAAACAAATATTTTGCAGTAGAGTATTTCCCAGGACTACCTTGTAAGTCCTTGTAATTGATTGGAAAAAAAAACAAAAAAAAAAACCAAAAACCAAAATTTTTATCTCTTGCTTACTTAAATATAAACAATAGCCATTTTTCAAGAAAGTATGGAAGGTTTTACCTTCTTCTGCTTGCATCCCTACAGGTTGGATGCAGTGTGGCCGTAGCTGAGTTGTGTATTTGAATGGGGAGGAGTTGAGTTGGGTATCTGAATGAGGAAGAGATGAAATCAGACCCCACTCATTGGACTCTATCAAGGTGTGCAGCAAGGGGGAATATTTTCTCCCGTGATGTGGTGACCTAATTTCCACGCTGTTCTTCCTAATGACAGAAATACATTTTAATACTTTTTGACTTAAAAACCCTTTCATCTTCCAGCTGTTATTTTCCTGATGGTTCTTACCATCAGGTTCATGTAGTTTGTTCTGCATTTTCTACCTATAATAGATGATCTCATTTCTTTCAATTATTTACCACTTGAGTATTTTGCATCATGAACATATATGAGCTATAATTGTTAGTATTTACATTTTCCCAGATCGTAAGTCCTTTGAAAAAAATATCATTTTTAGTCCCAATTTATTTGAGCTAACCATCTTCAGGAGAACAGTATCTCTGTTTTTGTCCTGCTTTGTCTCTGGGCTTATAATCAAACATTGTGAATGGAAGTTCCTGTACTCACTCAACCTTGGATCCTCTGGAGTTACAATTACTTTTCTACTGCTGCTTCTACTCAGTGTTTTTTTTGTGGTTCCAGGGTGGAAGAGTTTCAAAGTGACACAAAGCAGCCCAGTCAATGTCCTTGCCTTAGCCTCTCTCAGCAAGGCAGTACACCCTGCTTCTCAGGGGCAAACTTCCCATCACTGGCTGCAAATCTGTTATTGTATTAGATCTCTTTTTAATTATTCAAGAGAAATTTGCAAATTCATGGAGATCGGGTGTGGCAGAGCAGGCACCTGGCCTGTCCCTGCAGCCACTGATCCTGCAGAGGGTATAGCTGGGCTTAGGCGTGAGTTTTAACCTCTGCTGATGTTATGCATCCCAGATTTTCTGAATTGAAGCAGACATCATCATCACTGCAACCTTGAAACTGGGTTCCTGGGTGGCTGGGCGGGAGGGGAGCTGGACGAGTGCCCCTGCTTCTTGTCTGTGATGAGGGACAGCGCTACCAGATGGCCTGGACCTTGCACAAGCATTGGGAGATGGCTCAGAAGTTTAGGGATCAGTGAGCATCAGGGTATTTCTTGTAACAGTATTGACAAGGCTGTATCATACACCAATGAAAGGGCATTGAAGATTTGACCCTAACAGATTTTTAAGCAGAGACAAATTTTAAGTTTTTGAGATTATGGAAAAGGGAAGAAAGAGCATCTGTCAAGTCCTTTTTTTTTTTTTTTTTTGGATTATTTATGCAAATTTGGATCTGATTATTTAATTTTGTTATTTGTTTGTTTGGATTTGCCTTGGTATAGATGTAAGATTTGAACAAAGGACCCTGGAATGGATTTAAGAGTCTCAGCAGCTTATGTTAACACAGCGACTGCATTTGGAGATCCTTCCTCTTGAAAAGATTTCTGAATTAAACCCTTCTCTTTTTTAAACCATGCAATGATAGCAAATGGTGTCTGTTGGAAGAAATCCACATTTGGAAACCTAGTCAGTATATGGTTCTTCTCTGCGGTATGGGAGACACTGTAATTTCGTCACTGAATGTATGTGCAGGGCTGCACCAGGGCTGTTTGGGAGGGTGGCTTGAAACCGTCTACCTCTTGCCCCAAGAGAGAGGGGCAAGCCATTACTATGTCCAGTGTTGTGCCAATTCTCATCTTAGAGCAGAGCTCTGGGGTGCTGGGAAGCTTATCACTAAGGTTACATCTTCCAGGTCTTGTTGTACAAAGCCTTTATCTATATTGCATAGGGTCAGGCCAGCCACCCCTCCTTTATGAGATTATTCTCATAATAATTCTCATAATCATAATAATGCTGCAAAAAACAGAAATATTCATGTCTTTTTCCTGTAGCTGACCCTTTCTTTATATGCAAAGACCCTCAGGTTATTTTGTTTGAGTGACAAGTTTGAGGATTTACAGTATTTTAGCAGGTGCTAGAGGTCATAGCATCTGGTGTTTTTTTTGTTTTAGAAGAGTAAGGTTAGTTACTGGTGGCAGGTCTGGCCTTTCACCAGGTAGGATTCAGAAGGTTTTATCTACGGGAACATTCTCAGCTGCCTTCATGTAAGAAACCAGTTAAAGTAGCTGGAACTTATTTTTCTAAGAGAGTGATGGAGTTGGACCTGCATATTCTGCATTGTCTTATGATTCTGTTTTATCCAATATATGTTCATTTTTAAATAACTTTCAAAGCTTTTACACGGGAAGGAGAAAATGCTTAGTTCACTGTCTCTCATTTCTGACCTATCAAGCAATTCTGTAAGCTTTAAAGGATGAGTCTTTTCCTTTACTTCTAGGTGTTCTTTGATCCTTATAATTGGCTGTTCATCGTTGCTGAGATCATGCAAGCTTCATTCCAGCCCTGTGATTTTGTTTTCTGTGTGCTTTGTTTTCTCCAGTACCTTTCTTGCATCGTTATCCTTGTTTCGAGGCCTGACTGCACTCCAGTGACTTTGGTGCCTAAGTCGTCAGCACCTTTGCTTTATGCTTTGAATGATACCAGTAGGCTGGTTTTTAGGGGCTTGTCTTTCCCAGTAGCATTTCTATCAGTCTCAGTGCTGGTGCTATTTTGTCTGCAATAGTTAATAAACTTTCAGGCTCATCCTGTGAATGCTGCTTTTCTCTACTTTGGTATAAAAAAAAAGTTCAATAACATTTTACGATTTCCGCTGAAGATTGGTTTCCTATTTGTGGATAGCTGGTCATTTGAAATGTTTTATATGTCTTTCTCCAGATGATCATATTTTGCAGATAGTGATTAGCCATGCCTTCTGTTTGTCATGTGTCTTAGAGAATTAAATGTTATTTTTGTGTGTTGAGGCCACATCTCATAAAAGTTGAAGCGTTTCATTGACCAACATTAATGTCATCTGTTTGTAATAACTTGAGATAATTGTGTACGAAACAATTATCAGGAAACTGCTATACATGTCTATAATACTTCATATGATTCCCAATTTTTATTTCATTACATTGACTGAGTAAAGGTTGCATAATGTACTTTCAAGTCAGAGTTAGTACGCAGAGCCTTTCTTTGCTTTGTTAAAACTCTGTTGGATGAAATTTCTTTTTTTGGGATTACTTTGGAAGGTTTTTGTAAGGTCTCTCATTGTCTGGCAGGTATTTTATGAAGCTGCAGAGCATAAATGTACGTGTTGTGTTTCTTGTCTCAGGTGACTGAGCCAGTTTTAAAAGAACTTCACGCATCTGACTAATAAGCCAAGCTACTATTTTGATCTTGTAAACAGATTTATACATAACATTACTTGTGTGAGCAGCTCTGCAGAAATCCAGTTATAGTGTTCCTGTGGGCAAAATTTGTCCTGCTTCTTTGCAGGCCTGGAATCTGTTGTATTAAAATTATTTGGATCAAGTTATGATTTGTCATAGGCAGCTATTCATGCTTGGTTTGGAGGTTGCTGGAGACACTGTCCAGGGCTGCAGTTTGATTGTTCAGCTTTTAGCTAGGGCTACTGTGTGATATGAAAAAGAGTACCCCATGTTGCTGCTTTTACTGGCCAATGTCTGCATCTCGTGATTCAACCCTTTATTTTTAGCTATCTAATTACAGCCAACTGCTGCAAGGAACACAGATAAGACAGTTAATTTTAATACGAAAATCATAGTAACCTACTGGGTTCATGGTGAAAAAAAATCCTTTTCTTCCCCCAAGAACTGCAAGTAACTAATAGATTATTTTAAATACAAAAGCATTGTTCTTGCATAAAGATGCTATGGAAAAATATACTCAAAGAAAAAAACTGGATGAGTATGCATGCCTCTCTACATGCTAGAGACCCTTTCTTAACCATTAATCATTCTCTTAAACATGTACTAATGTCTCCAACATTTCTTAATAGAGGAATAAGCTTGAAGGTCAAAATAGGGGCCTAGAAAATAAATATAACCCATACTATTAACCTTTAAAAAATGAGTAGATATCCAACCCCACTTTTCTGACATGCCCAGATAGCTCCCTTTTCTCCTCTTACCTATCAGTCTGTGCTAAAAACTCTTGTGAAACTGTCTTCCATTTATGGAACAACTTTGTAGATGTAACTTGTTGTCATGTGAAGCGTTTTACTGTGGTCAAAACTAATATTTAGTTTGTGCTCCTGGACAGTTCTCACATAAGATTAGAACCTGAATGCGTGTGCTGCTGTACACCCACACGCACATGCACACATGAACTGAAAAAATGAGGCAGGTGTCGGTTTGAGATGGAGTCACACTGTGATGCTCTTGGAGACAAATGCTTTTAGGTACTGCTATCCCGCTAGATGAGTGCGCATTTTATCTGTGCTTGTTGTAATGCATATACAAATACTGCATGTACTGTAACACATTTTTATTCTGGGGTTGTTTTATCCATAACTCTAGTCACTTTTTTGCCTTTGCTGTGTTATGAAACTGAGCACTAAGGTTCTATAAATCATATAAAAATCATATAAATCATATAAAAATATAGAAACTGTACAAATACAAAAACGTGGCTGTGTAGGAGAATAATATATGTAAATTCTTGGTGCATTTTATTGGGGATTACATATTGCTATACTGTACAGTATTTATAAGCTTGTACTCTCTATGTGGATGTTTTATATTCCTAAGCTACTTTGTAAATGCTTTACATTCTCTAATTTTTTGAATTATATTTTAGCATCCTTTCACAAGAATTGGTCAAGCAGATAACAGTCAGCTCTCACAGTACAGTGATAGTTACCATCATAACTGCAATTTTTTATTTGTAAATTTTGATTTATATTGGTTTTTATAGCTTCATTGCCAGAGATATGTTTTATACATTTAAAGTACCATAATGTTATAATATACTGGATGGAAATTGATGATTGTCCCTAAAGCTATTCTCTGTTTATTCTAACAGTAACTGGAAAACTATTTGAATATTTTAATATTAATTGTACTTCCAATCAAATCTTTATTCTTATGGATCTGTGAAGGTCTTTCTATTATCAAAAATGTTTTCCAAAGGTCCGTCTTAAAAATGCACCATATAAAGTAATTGATTAGTCAGTTTATATTTTACATCTATAATGTGTAGCATTTTGGTTTTTGTATTGTTCTGTCCTAAACACCAAGTATGTGCTACCAGTTCATGGCCCTTTCGGAAACTTATTGCATGAATGTTTTAGTTTTGTAAAAATCATGTTGATTTGGCAAAATCTCTTTCCTATAAATCTGTATTTTGGGGGAAAATCATTATCCTGCTCTTAAGTGTTTGTTGGCTTAATGGCGCAACAGATACTATACTAATTTGCTGACAATCAGCGTCATATCTATTGTTACCCGAGTCATTCTTTCTAAAATACTGGTATTATATTAGATTTCAAAGAGTGCTCGGGAATTTCCCCAGAGTCGATATTAATGGTCTAGCTACCACTCCTGAGATTATTCTGCTGCATCTCTTGGAGCCAAGCTATCTGCATTCGTTGTTTGGAAAAATAATCTTGTTAGCAGTTTGAATTTGTCACCCTTCTTAATTGCCCTTAGATTGCAGAGTATCCTATCTTTTTGTTTGTCGGTTTGTTTTTTTGTGTGTGTTGCTATATAGCCGTAGAGCTGTAGCAACTCTAAGATAGAACTTAGATAGTAGATAGGCCTGACCATAGAGAGCCATAAGCTCTTGATAATAAGTAAGTGCACCCCGGAGCCTGTGCTGAAGGCTCATTCTCCCTGTTAGGGAAACAGAAAGGACTGGGGTCTGTAGCCCAGCGCTGCTCGTAAGATTGCCCAAACCGCATCAAGGACAAGAGCACAGCTTTGCCCCATGGACTGCTGTAGCTAGGCTGGGTTATCATGAGCACTGCTCTGAGACATGTTCTCAGGCACATTCTCCAGTAAGTCCTAAAGACTTTTCTCAATATGGACCAAACACAACAGTAGGCTGGAGATACAGACACTTGCAAATCTGTAAGAGGATATTGGAAAAATACTATAATTCATTAGTATAATATTTTGAGGTATCAGCACCTTATTATCCAGGGGGCTTTGGTTTATTTTAAGGCAAACAGTAAGCTTTCTGTAAGGTGAGTTGCATTCTCGGGAGAAGTGTTGCAAGATAGTCTGGGGGAGCATATGAAATAACTCATCTGGAAATGGGGCATGCAGGTGATGGGGCTCGCGTTTGTTTTCCCCTCCTGAGTGCTGGGTGCTGAGCAGAGCTGCAAGTTAAGCTGCGTGGGGGCCGGGGGCCCTGGAAGTGAAGACAAGGCCCTGCGTGTTGAGGGGAGCTGTGGGAGGTGTTTGCAGATGGGAGACGTGATCAGGAGAGATGGATTAGTAAAGTGACCTTTACATCAGCACGATGAGTGGTAAGAGATTGCATTTATCAGTCTTGAGGAACATTATGTTTGAAGTAATCAAGACTTCAAAGATTTTGAGACAAGCTTCGATGAATTTCAGCAATGTCACTAGATGCGATGTAACTTAGAGAAGCGGGACTGCGCTTTACCCGGGAGGGAGGCCCTGGAAAGGTGTCTGAGACAGTGCCAAGGTGTTGTCCACAATTTGGTTTACTGGTGGTTTGTGTTCAGATTTTTTATTTTTTCTTGGCCGTTCGAAAACATATTTAACTTTAATCACTTTTACTTCAGCGAACCATTTCTTTCTCCTTGTGATTTGCTAGTAGAAACCCTGCTTTTTCATTCTCCTTCTTCCAGTTATACCTTTTATTCCTTATTTGTTTGTTCTGCTCTTTTATGTATTTCCATTTTCTTTTTCTTTTTTTTTAGATTATATGTTCTTCCCATGTTAAAAGACCACATCAGAATCACAATTTGTCCCCATTTACTGTTAATTTTACCACCACTGTGATGTACTGTCCAATATCTCCTGTGTGTTTAAACCAGCCACAAAGCCAACAGTATCTTTTCATCATTTTGATTTATGTGAGTACAACTCACAACTATTCAAGCCTATAAATGCTTCCCCAAACCTAAATGAAAAGAAGCAAACTTTCAGGCACAGCTGATCCATCCTACTTGTTTAAATACACATTGGGCAAATAATCCTGTAAGTTACTTGAGTGTGTGCCAGTTATATGACAGAAATGTTTGAATCCCTCATAATATAGCAGATCGTGGTGCATCTATGATGTTTGTAGTGGAAGTTTTGATGTTACATAAACTGATGCTGTCCCTCTGATCGTTTTTTTTACAGTCTTACGGTAAAGGAGCAAGAAGGAAAAACCGATTTAAAGGATCGGATGGAAGTACGTCCTCTGATACTACCTCTAATAGCTTCGTACGTCAGGTACATATTTTTCTTTTCTTAAAGGTTGGCAAAGTTATTGATGTTGATTTTCAAAATATTATTTCTGTAAGTTATCAAAACAAAGTGTGATACTGCAGCCTGAGAAACAGCAGAAGTCTCTGTTGCTGATGGAAAAGTATTTGGCTGATACTGTTCTCATCTTGGCAGAATATACTTCTTCGTTTCTTGCTCTTTTTCATGGATAGTAGTTTTCAGTGTTTTCCCTGCTGCAGTGCCATCAGGTGATCAGGGCTGGAGAAGGAGCTGGAGTCTGATGGAGAGCCTGAAGGAAAGGGCACCACTTGGGAGAAAGCATCAAAACCCAACCAGTCTGTGGGGATTTCCTGCCTAAAATAGCACCATGCGAGGCAGGGAGAGCTTGGATGCTTCCTCCCACATCCTCGTGTTATATTAAGACATGGGTTGGAGGGGAAATCCCCGGCAGCGTTTATCTGCATTGCCCTGATGCTGGAAGGATGGCAGAGTTCTGGGACTGGGACATGCCCATTGGCTTCCCAGGGGTGACACGGGGAGAGGAGCCTGCCGGGGTTGGAAGTGGCTCGATATGTCCAACAAGGGTAATGAGCAGTAGGGGAAGAATGGCCGTGGCTTCGTGTGCTTTGTGGCTGCAGGACAGGGCTGCTGGAGCTTTTTTTTTTTTCCCTAGGAGAATAATATGTTCAAGAGTGCTCGTGGTTGAGAGCAGTACTCCCAAAGCGTGAAGTAAGCACAGAGCAATGCATCAACTGCATATGTTGGCAGAGGTTTAAACTAAGCTTTTCAAGTCCTGGTGATTAAAGTCATCTTTTTCTGAGGTGTTCTGTTCTTTTTTTTTTTTTTTTTTTTTGTCAGCGAGACACCAGACTTTCTTCTCTACGTGGTTGTCTGCTTATTTCTCAGTCACAAAACATTGACTTGATATTTTTTTCTTTTTATGCTTAATCATTGATCACATTATCAGACTTTGATTAGTCCATAGATTTGATAATGATGGATCCTTACTGCAAGTCAGTGCAACACTTTACACCTTGGCACAGGGTAAGGGTTAATTGCTCATGGGTGTTTATCAGTGGCAGCAAACAATATGGAGGTACGAGAGGAAATGGCCTCGAGTTACACCAGAGGAGTTTCAAATTAGATATTAGGAAAAAAATATGCGCAGTAAGAATGGTGAAACATTGGAAGAGGCTGTCCAGGGAAGTGGTGAAGTCACCATCCCTGGCAGTGTTTGAGAAATGTGACGCTTTAACTTAAGGACATGGTTTTAGCCAGCTTCGTGGTGATGGGTTTCTTGTTTGGGCTCGATGATCCTGAAGGCCTTTTCCAACCATAATGATTCTGTGATTCTAAGGTGGATTTTCTCAGCTGCATTACTTTGACCTGTTTAAAACTGCTCGGAGAAAAAGAAATTGAAATATAGCCCTGTGTGTTTAGAAGTGGCAACATGATCTCTCACTTCAGAGGAACCACTGTAAAGAAATCTGTGTCACTGTTTTCCTTAGCTTCTCATGGAACTTGAGTTCAGCTTGGAACAGTTTTAGCAGAGTATTTGTGCTTATTTTACACCAACTGCATGCTGTTCCTTGCTTTTCTTATTTGCCTAAATGAGATCTAACCCTCAACCTTCAAGCATGTGAGATAGCAGTAATCTTGGCTGCTGCTTTCCCAGCCCTGACAAGGGAGCCAAAGCCCAAGCCAAAGTGTTAATCTTTGTTAGCTCCACGTGTCGGAATAAACTGCAAGCTTGTTTTAAGGATCTCAGCTTGGCATGATGTGGGGAGCAGAGCAAAGATGATATAGCATGGGATGGGAATAATCAAACATATAGATGTTCACCTGGACTTCCATAGTCAGTGGAGATCTAGTGGACTGTCTAGACTGTGGAGCTTTATTTATCAAATCCTCCGAACAGACATAAAAGTAGAGTAGGTGAACTGCATTCTAAAATGTCTATATCTTTCCTTTATCTATAGATGGAGCAGAAAGCACAACTACCTCAGGTGTAGATTAGTAGAGTGGAGGTTTATATATTTAATTGGGGTAAATCCAAGTTTAGCAGTGATATGACACAAATGACTGAAATGTGAAATGTGCCTCAGGAAAAAGTCACAGATTTGATAGATTGCTATAGCTTTCAAGCCAGCTCCGTTTTCAGATGTTACCGTCACTGAAGATGAATGATGAAGGGATGCTAATGGATAGAAACCTTTTACATAGCATTGTTTAAAAATAGTATCACAGATCATGGCTAGCAAGTTATGTACTGGAAGAGTAGTTTGAGTTGTAGCATATATGTGGATATCTGGGAGAATTGTGTCTTCCCAGTCATTGCTACGAGGTTTATTTTAGAAGCTATGACTTGCATCTTCGGCATGCAGTCCTGCGATGCTTCTCCTTTGCGGACAGCTTGGTCTTCTCCTGCACTAAAGAAGATTTGCCAGTTGCATGGCAAGGATGCTAGACATTCTGAGCATTAAATAGAATAGTTGTTTTCTGCTAGCTAAGGTCCATCCTAGACTCTTATAACTGAGTGGCATGTATGACCTATTTCTGTACCTGTATCTATCTTGGGAGATTTTTTAATATGCTTAAAATCGATCATAATTGTTCTGCTAACCATTTATTTACAGGAGAAGTGAGGCTTGGAGTTTGGTATTTCTTCTGAGATGGGTGACTAGACAAATTAAGAATGCTACAGAAAAGCACAGTGGACAGATCAATCCAAATGTAGTAGAATCAATGATATACCATTTTATTTTATTTTATTTTATTTTATTTTATTTTATTTTATTTTATTTTATTTTATTTTATTTTATTTTATTT
>JAWLRI010000166.1:183678-272705 GCA_034781795.1 Crypturellus tataupa
TCGTGGCCCTGCGCTGGACTCTCTCCAGCAGCTCCACATCCTTCTTGTACTGGGGGGCCCAGAACTGGACACAGTACATTTATGCATTATGGTTTTGATTGGGAACGAATGTCTAACACAAGGGAATAGTTTGGTTGTCTTTAGAGCAAATGTCATCTTATACTGCAAAATACAAGCAGTTTTAAGGAAAAATATAAACTGGTTGGCAGTTTTGCAGCAAGCTGCTTCAGCCTTGCTTCTGCGTGGAGTCTGGCCATTCTTGTGACTGAAAGGGTTCAGGAAGAAAAGAAAAAAAAAGGAAGGTACTTTTGGTACTTTGCAGTTAGCTGGAGGGGTCTACTGAATATTTTTTTTTTCCTTTCAGAATAAGCCACCGGTAAATTCCTGTTGAAATTTTGGAGCATTTGGTTTTATACATTACTAAGTAAATATATTAAAACATATACAAATGCCATTTCTATCCAATTAGTCATGAATTGCCAGTTTTATAGGCAGATGCAGCAGAGGGATGTCTTCTCTTGGGCTTTTTATTTAGACAGCACTTCCTGCACTGATTATATGTTTCTGAAGATTAGAGTGTTGTTTTTTCCTCTGATCTGACTGATATTTGCTTTTGGTGGATTATCAGGTTCATTGAAAAGCATCATGCTCCACTACTTCTAAAATTAAGGGTATATCTTCTAACAAAATTACATTTTTTTTTTCTTGCATTGAATTGCAGAGTGACATCCGTATGTGCCCAATTAAGACAGAAATTTTCACTGATAATCAAACATTATTTTAGTTGCCAAATATGATTGTTTCAAAATTGTAGGAGCTGAAAGAGTTCTAGGTATATGAAATACTTGAAGTCTTTTCCTTAAAATCTGTTAATGTGGAATATCTGAATTCTCCTGTCCGTGAAGGAGGTCATTAATAATGCTTTACAGATGGATAGCATCAATAATAAACTCTATGTAAACATGTAGTCACCATAATAAGAAAAAAATTTCATCAGATGCTTTACCATAGAGTAGTCAAGTCTTGGGTAGGAAAGTGAACTTTTTCTTGTAATTAGTTGGGAGCTGAAAGGGAGGGGATGGAGGAGGTGAAAAAAGAAATATATCTATACATGATTTTACATCCTAAATCTGTGAAGTCTGCAACAGGACAAAGATCAAACCTGGTTTGGCGCCAAATGTTATGTCTTCTGGGTTAGAAATACAGTTTTAAGCTACAGTGGATCAGGTGGCTTTGAGGTCTGCATAGCAGATGCTGCTCTGGAGGGGTTGAGCTAGAGGCAGACGTCATTATTCCTCTAGAAAAAAGTGAAGCAGGGCTAGCTGATTTATTCTTTATACAAACCATTAAAATTGTGGTATGGGTTCAGTATTCTTCCCTGACTAATTTTCCTAAAACATCTTCTTGCATGCATAGAGCTCTGGAAAATAAACAATTCTTATCCACCTTCCTTGACCTTACTCTTTAGTCATTCCTTTGAAACGTTATGCATGATGCATGGCAAAGAAATGTTTGGTTATAAAAAAAAAAAAAAAGATTAAAGATTTTTCCACACTTGTCCTTTAATTCACTATAGAGGGAATTGCTGGGGTTATGAGAGAGTTATAATCAGAACTTTGTCAGTTTTGCATGTCTCTTTCCAATATTTGCTACAATTTATCCATCATTTACCATCTATGCTGAAATTAAAATGTTTTCTCAAGATACTTGCATTGTTACAATTACATGCTAAAATAAAATTAAAATAAATAAAATTTCCCCTGATATTTTCTTAAACTCCATCAACAGTTTGGGGAGGATATCGAAGGGTAACATTTGTAAAATCTTGCTCTTCCTGTTATTGTCAAGGGAACATAGACATAGATAAGGGAACATTGTTAGACAAATGACAAAGAAAATAAGCATATTAATAGATTTGACCAACTGTTTGACCATGCGGTTAGTGTATTTTAAGATCTGAATGTACAAAATGAGTTAACACCTTATATAATAAAGAAATGTGGTAATGCTTTGAGATGAAGCCTCAGAATCAAATGTCAGAGACAAGTGGAGGAGAGATGGCATCAGTCAGTCCTAAGAAGCCATGATTCACTGCAGATAGTCTGGAAGAATTGGCAGCATGCTGTGTGCTTTTTATATGGAAACGATTTTTCAAGATGTATCTTTTTTTTTCTGCTCTTGCTTGATTACTTGCAGAAAAGCAGGTATTACTTATACTAATACTTCATTTTTTTTGCACAGTGTTCAGCCTACATGCAATATTTATCTATTTTAGAAAACCTGCAGGCATTTAAATAAATACCTTGAACTTACAATATTAGGCTAAGTATTGCTGAAAGATTTGAAGCGAAAAAGTAGTCTTGGCTAAGCTATGTAAATTGAAGCCACGTACCTTCCTAAAGTATGTTTGTAATAGGCACCAGAGGGGAGAGGGGATTGTGCCCATTACTGAGCTGCAGTTCAGCTTCTTCCCACTTCCTCGAGTTCTGAAGCAAATCTGTGGCTCTCTAGTTCATGATGTTCATGATTTTCCGAAGATCCTCACTCTCTTTGCATTCATTTCCTCAATACTCTGCTTAAATCGAATGCTTTAGTAATACTGTATCAAAACTTATATTGAAAATTTTCTATTTAGTACAAAGCATGCACTTCCTTAAAACAGAATGACTGATTCTGTATCTTTTGGAATCAGATGCCCACAAAGATGCAGTGGTAGGGAAGGGAATCTGTGCAGGAAACTGTGCACCTCCAGAGAATGTGCGATTGCCAAATACATTTCAGAGCTTGGGGCTCGTACCAGCCAGTATCTGGTGTTTTGACTGAGCGATGCAGATGAGATATCTGATTCCTGCCTGCCCTCAGCTGCTCATAACTAAAAGCATTGCACTCACATCTAGGTCTACAAATTCCTGAGCTTCTGCATCAATCTGGAGGTCTTCTTAGGAAGCTACTTATAAAGTTGATGTACGTAATTATAAAGACCAAGTTTTCTCAACAGGAGTGACATTACTTTTCTTGTGCTTCTCAGAGTCACATCTCAGCCAAGCAGACTACTTTTGTGTTTCTTCATCTGCTTGCTCCACTGTGTCTGATGCTGGTTATAGGCAAGTGCAGATCCTCCCAGCTATGTGAATGTCTCTACATGAACGTCTACTACCATGTCTTCTTTCATACTTTTTGAAGGACCCATATTTCAAGGATAGTATCATAAATAATTACTTAATGATGCCAAGAGAAGGACTTAAATTAAACACTTTCTTGTTAATAAAGAATAATAATAAAAAAAAGGAGAGCCTTCATCTTGGATCAAAGAAGATTTGGTAATTTTTTTGACAAAATAAAGCTCAATTTTACGTTTATAATTTTCTCTCTAGAACTTGGAGATTTTCTTTACATCTTTCACATACATGATTGTGTACTTATGAGTGTTGGTAGTTACAAAAATCTTACCTATTTCTTATTTCATCATGGGCATTTTAAGCAGAAAGGTTTTTTTGTCTATGGATATATGTCATTTCTTTTTCTCTGTCCCTCTCTGTATATATATATATATATATGTGTATGTGTGTGTATGTATTCTACCACACTCCTGGTAGAGTACTCCTGAGGTGTATGATAGTGTAACATTTTATCTTTGCAGCCAATTCTCACTATTCAGAGTGTATCCGAGCACATACCTAATTTGGTTCCCCTTATATGCCTGAAAGTCAATATGGAGAAATTGAATTTAACATCACTTAAGAATTTGGCATTTAATCTTATATTCCTCTTTCTACAAGGAACTGGTCTTCCACTTTGGCAAAATTATAGAGTTGGATCCTTATGCTTATACTCTCAAAATCCTTTGGTCTCCTTTGACATGTGGTGCCATGCACTGTTTGTTATGCTACACCCTGTAATTTTTCTGTAGGCAGTGTCAACTTCTTAGAAAATTGTATTAGTTTTTGCCTCCTGAAATGGTAAAAGAAAGCCAGACACACTGAAAAAATCTGTACCTTTTGGACTTCATTTCCTGCTTGTCGTTATAACTACGGATGTTTCATTTTTGATGTGGGGAAGCACTTGTGGATGAGTTACATTTAGCTCGGAGATACAGGTCACCAGGGGAAAGAGAGATACATGCTAATAATGAAAAACACTGCTGTGGTCTTTGCCTGATTAAATAAGAGGAAAAGCTCTCTGTTCAATTAAGGGAGCAGGCAGGCTCTGAAAGGTTGTATTTGTTGATAGATCTTTCCTTTATTTGTGCTTTTATCACCTCTGCAGAACAGCTGATGGACAAAAAATGCAAAACATCCCTATTTCTCACTGTCTGGAATCAGAGTCAATCCTCTGGGTTGTTCTTAAATTCATCTGCGGGTACTTCACAGCTGATTTAAGACTGATATATATTGTTCAAAAGACGACATTGATCAGCTCCAGCTTTTAATTTTTAAAGACTCATGTTTAATTTTAAGACTCATGTTTCACACTTAGGTTACCAATTCTGTTGATCCTGTAAACCATTTACAACTACTGATGGACCTTGGCTAGATGTTAATATTAACTCTACAGTTCCCAAGGCAGTTGTCATTGTCCAACATTTAGGAATTTATAGCCAGTCAGCTTATAACTCTGAATCAATTTATGCCTCAGAAAAGGAGAGTTAGATTTCCATTGCCATTTCCATTTAGATATCCATTGCCTTCCTTTCATTGTCTGACTGTTGGGTAGATGTTGAATTTAGGAGAATCCTATTCCTAATTTATACAAAACATATTAAATAGAAAGTTTCTAAGCAAGCCTTCTTGGCAGTTCATGTAAAATTTCATTTTTCATGTTATAAAGGATCACTGTATTTATAAGACTGGTATTATTTATGGTTATTCAGAATGCATAGTTGAGGTCAAGAAGCTGCCTCTTACAGTTCATCTGGCCAACATTTACCTCTGAGCTTACTCTAACACAGTGATTTTTCTCTGCCAACTATTTGTACAGCTTTTTAAAGCTCCTGCTGAAGTGGTTCTGCCAGTTGTGGAATAGGACTATTACTTGGTATTATTTGTACTAATTTCCACTTTCCTTTAAAGTCTGTGTTTGTGTAAACAATATATTATTATTATTATTATTATTTTCTGTGAAAATGGTATTTCAGCTGTAAGTCATGAGTTAAATAAAATAGCCCTTAAGTTTACAATAAGAGAGAATCTACCTCAAAATATATTGGCAATTTTAGTGTATAAGAAGTCATTCACAATGCAAAACGTGTGCTCCATATGGAAGAGGCCAGTAGTTAGGAGTTTAGTTTAAAACATTACCATGCCAAACCTGGGGAACTTGGGATGCCTCAGTGCCCCAGGTTTGATGTGAGGTATAGGCAATTCTTGGGTTTGGTGCACACCCCACCTGCACCCTATTTGGAAGAGATGTTCCTCTTTTGCCCTTCCGTGGGCAGAAACTGCAGGGCAGCAGCCAGAAGGAGCCTATGTGCTGCCTGGGAAGCTGGTATGTCGATGTAGAGAATGATTCATTTCCAGCCTCTATAGTCAGGAAATCCAGAATGCCGTTGTGAAGGAAAATCAATTCTCCCATTAGCCCTAGAAAGAGTTGCCCATCTACTGGGCAGGGCATACTAGGGATTTCTGAATAGAACTGCTTTAGCTGATTACTAGCAGTCTGTTGTTTGTTAGGTCTCTAGGCACCATAAATGAGGGTGACTGAAGCCTTTGGATAAACATTGCTTCTTCCTTATACGGAACATCCTTACCATCTAAGAGAGTATCTATTAATTGCCATCCACATTGCAAACTTGCCTGTTCTTTTCATGAGAAGATAGGGTACAGTTTGTACTATTCTATTTTAGATTATTTTTTCTTGCTTTTATCTTGCTTTTCTAGGGGAAAAGGGAGAACCTGGGACAAAGTCAGTCCTCATTGCTGTTTAGATTGCTGCATATGCCTAAGTAAGTAAGTGGATGCTGCTGGTGTCAGCCAAGGCAGAAGGTGCCAGTTGAGACCTTGGCCCAGGTAGCAGCATCCTGGTGATGGTCATGGAGAAAGATCAGCTCTTCCAGATGTTGACTTGCATTACTTAAAATAGCCCTCAGCAGAGGGTAACTGTAGCCCCATGGAGTAAAAAGGGAACAGGAGGAAACTCTCTCATTTGGCTGCCTGCAGTTGGTTGCTGTGAATATTCTCTTTCATTCACACCTACATCTTAGAGTCTGATTCTCAGTTGATGCTTTTGCAGCTGCTTAGCATTAGTTTTATCTGTTTAGCTATTTTGAGTGAATACAGACAGGGTAAACGTTACTACAATGTTTGATGCAAGTATGTAGCTTTTTTTATTTCTGCATGACCTTTTTGCATCCATTCTACTCTATTGAAATCATATGGTAAATACCTATAGGGTATAGAATACAGCAGCATGTAATATGTTTTTAATTTTATTGCCATTCTGCATTTAGGAGTGACTCACTGCTCTGGAGATTGAGTTGATAAAACATTTGCACATCTCATTAATCTAATACTGTAATTCCCAAGAAACATTACAGTGAAAAAGCTTATTGTTCAGATAGTGCACGGTGAACTTTATTGGTAATATCATGGTGTATGTGTAACAATCCTAGATGTCATTTTTCAACAAGCGGAAATGCATGATGATGCTCCATTACAGAATCCAAAACATGGTCTCTTGAAACTTAGACCTCTGGGATCATTACAGAAAGCATTTTAAAAGGGTAATTCTTTTACTCATATCATTCATTGTCATTAATGCATGACGCTTGATGCTTTTCTGAGCAAAGCAATTTTGAAATGGCATGACAGTCAGCAGATTCAGCGAGAGACTGGCTTGAAGACTGTTTTAAAGCTGTTATTTTATGTAATTCTAGCCTATAAAGGGCTGCAGAGTAGTAAAACATGGCAAATCTTACAGGAGAACCAGAGTTTGGTTCTCCTGTAATGTTACAATTCTCATTTAGGCAAGAATTTTGATGTCCTAGTGTAGCTAGCATGCAACTTTTCTAATCAGATTGCTTATCTTCTTTAAATGTCCATTCCTACCTTTCCTTTCTCTTGGAATATAATGTCTCCTTAACTTCCTGTTTGAAAAAAAAATCTAAACCATAAAAAACAAGCAAGGATCCATATAGTCTGTTTTTCATAGTATAAAGGAATCTGAAAGTGAGGATAAACTGAGGTTAATGTGTGTGTTGGCAAACAATCTTTCAAAATATTAATTGTAATGGAATGTGCCTACTGCTAGGAGCAACAAATAAAATATAGGAAACAAAACCTGCGGAGAGACTGTTGGAAAAGGCGATGATACCATAGCTGGGATACGTACCTCTGCCTTCAAAGGCAGTGGTATTAACACAGGCAGAGAAACATTCTGTTTTCCTGTGCTGGGCAGCCTGCCTCCAAACGGACTTGATGTCTATGTTTATCTGGAACAAAACTTGGTGTTATCCTTTGCCACGCGGAGAGTTTGCAGTGTTCAACTGTCTTCTATGAGAGGTAACTTTAGAGGGAGCCTTGTAACAGGCTGACGATGAAGGCTGGGTGCATGGAAAGATTTAGGGGGCAGTTTTCAGTCTAAGCCAAACTTCCTGGTTGTAAATAGCATTTCTCCTCCATGGTCTCTTTTTTTTTTAGAATAATTTTGCTTTTTGTGGGCTGCTGTACATTTTTTCCCCCATGATATCGCTTGCTTTCCTGTTATAAGAGCATAGCATGATGAGGTGTATGCAAATGCTACAATAAATAGATTTACCTTTTTTAGGTCCCCCACAGTGCGCATGTGTGCGTGTGCGTGTGCACACGTGTATGTTTTGTTTGTTTGTTTTGTTTTTTAAATTCCTCTAAAGGACATAAAAATAGTTCACTTAGAGATAGTCTTGGTTCCGCTCAGACGGTAACACCCGATGTATGCGTTCAGCTGCCCCGGAGTGCTCAGAGGAGAATGTGCTCGGAATCACAGTGGTTTTTTGCTCATGTAAACTGTATCTGTGCTCTTCAGCATTGTATGCATTCCATGGCCTCTCTGTTTATTGCAAATGCAAGACTGGGCACAGACACTCCAATTTAAGAAACATTTCTTTATCTTCCCCTTAACTGCAGATCTGGCTTCCTATTTAGGTTGGAGATCCTACCTATGAGCGGTCAAATCCAGTCTATAACAATTCATCACATCTTGGTTAAAGATACAAGAATAAATATGAGAAAGTGAGCAACAGGTAAACTGTATGGACATATTTATGTATTACTAATGGATTTTTAGATACCTGAAATTCACAGACAACCTTGGATATTTCATCTGCAGCTTGTCATTATTATCTGCCTGTGTTTCTGAAGATAAGCACCAAAGTAATCACCCTTTTTTCTTTTTGGTTATTTTGGCTCAGACTTTATGCTT
Organism: Crypturellus tataupa; assembly: GCA_034781795.1. NCBI lineage: Eukaryota > Metazoa > Chordata > Aves > Tinamiformes > Tinamidae > Crypturellus > Crypturellus tataupa. Next base: position 192,073 of record JAWLRI010000166.1, read on the forward strand.
TTTCACAGTTGAATTTATAGTGTGGTTAATGTGGATAAATTCTAGTAAAAGTTTTTCTCAGAAAAAAATAAAAAAAAATCCAAATCTGTTATGATTCAACTATTAGTAACTTCAAAGTAAAAGACAAAATAGAAATATAGCAGTGTTAGTATTTGCTTAAGTTAATTGCAAAGTAAACCTTGTAAGAATAAATCATGATAAATAAAGTATGCCTGAAAAGTAGTTTTTATCCAAACTTTATAGCTTTTATACTATTGTAGGAAATTCTTTTAAAACTTTTTTTAGTATAATCATTATATGTTACAGTAAAATAACATAAATGGTCTTTTCTAAAATGTGCTGGACACATATTTCCACTGTTCTCTAAAATATTTCTGCAAATATGAATATTTCAAATTTTATAAATCTTCCTATTCCTATTGTACCTCTTATTTCAGAAGTTTTAGTTTTTTTTAGTCGCAGTCTGTGTGATTATATCAGTCTCTGCAGTATTGAGATTTGCTTTTGAAAAGACTTTCTAGCTGGAATCATATAACACCTTCTGTTCCAAATAACTTGCATACCCTTAAAAAAAATCTGCATTTTAGAGATGATGAAAATGTGAATTAAACATCTTTCTGTATTGAGGCAGCTTCAGTTGAGTCAGGAAGTGCACAGCACCGTTTTAGGAGCAATGAGAATTTTGGTTTTGCGTCTGTCGAGCGCACAGCAGGCCCAAGACCTGGCTGTCAGGCAGTAGTGCCTGCTGCTGGGCACGGCACTCTCCCACAAACGTGAAGCCTTTTGATTAAATAAGCAGGAAGCGAAGGAAAGAATATGAAGTGCTGGAACAGCTGGAAGGAGCATTCAGCATGTAACATCCTTATCTGCTCGGAAGTTTAAGTATTAAAGAGGCACGATTTGTAAGAGCCATTTTTTCCCTCTTGGAGCTGTCATCTGGTCTGTAAGTAATGGGTTATTTTAATGGAAAAAAATGCCCTGAAGATGCAACTCATTGCCCTCACAAATGACTTTATGTCTTTTTGCCACATATGTTGGAATTATTTATGTCAGAAATTCCGAAATGCTCCCATGGTCTGAATGTGGCAGGGGGACTGTCTCAGGTTGTCAGGTCTGGTGCAAGACTTGCCTCTGGGATATACCAATGTGTTGGCCACAACCGAGCAGAAGGGTAGCACAGGGGAGAGGCGCTTCCCCCTGAAACGGCAGTGCTGGTACCGTGCAGCCATGGGGCTGGCCATCACAGTGTGATGTGGGGTCCAGACAAGTCTTTGGGGAACCAGTGGTGATCCAAGGGCAGCAGTTTGCAAACGGCTCCTTTTCATTATTGATCTTTCTTTTTGAGGCCTACTTTATTTTAGAATGCAAATGGGATACCTAAACTTCTATCTGTCCGTGTTTTATCTATGTATAAAAAAACCTGCTGTAGTCCTATTTTAATATTTTGTTTGTTTGGCCCCTGGGATTTGATATTTTTCCTGCGGATTAGAATCTGGTTACTGTGTGAACAGCAATATTGCAAATACCCAGGATCTAAAGTTTTATGCATTAAAGTGACTCTTTGAGGAATTTATATATATTTTTTTAATTATCTGGGGAAAAAAAATCTCTTTTTGTCTAGCAGGGCTTCCCAGAAACTCTACATGAAGCTAAAAATTTGGTCCAGAGTGGGCTCTGTTGCAGGTCTTGTTGCAGCTACACTGCGCAGTGGTTTCCACCTCTTTGTTTAATTGACAATTTTATTGTTTGCCTGCAGGCGTTAACAGAACATTTGATGTTTTTGCTCTATAAGTGAACTGCTTGTATCTTCACTTGTAGGAGTGAACTTCCTGTATCATCAGTTCTAGAGACACATTTCTTTCTGTTGTGAAACAACACTTACACTGCTTCTGTTATATGCAAGTTAAAGGATAATCCAGACTTTTTGGTCCTCTATAAAGATAGCACCACTACCCTGTAAAGATGATCATTTGAGTCCCAAAGACTAAAGAGACATTTATTTATTTATCTATCAGTTTGTGGATTGGTGAAGTTATCATGCTTTTAAGTTTCTATTCTCACCAAAGGGTACTGGAAACCAAACTCTATAAGAATATACAATGTTCTCTTTGCTCAGATCAAGATCTAATTTATCTATACTATTGTACTTTGCTCTTTGAGGTGCAGTTATTTTATTTCCAAAAGGAAGCAAAAAACGGATATAAAGTGGAATAATGCAAAAAAAAAAAAAAAAGATGAAGTGTTTATTTTTCATGTTAATTTTTTACTTTACCAAGAATGTTTAAATGACTGGTTATAGATATGAGAGCAGTCATCAGAAATGTGTTTTGATGCCATTAACATTCACAAGTTGAGATGGCATTCTTTATTCATCCTGACAGATTAAAAAAAAAAGAATTAGCTTACTTTTTTAGCTTATTTTTTTCCTACTTTTAACACAGATTTAGAGATGCTTGACATAGTAGACAATTTGTGGAAGGCAGTGAGAGTTGTGCATGATATCTTGAAAAAATATCAGAGTTACTAAAAATTAACCCATGTTAGCATGTTATTTTATTTAAATTTAAACACTAAAAAAATTAAACACTAAAAAATAAATTACAGGATTTGTTTATACTGTGTTAGTCTATGAAACCCATTTAATATGCTAGCAGATTTTTCCTCTTCTGATTAATCCCACTGGAAAGCATTTAAGTATTATTAACAATACTATAAATAACCAGTAGTACTGACTCGCTGTTGAGAGTGGCTATCAATACTCTTATAGCTGGAATGCTTAGTTGTGCAATTTTAGTTTTTACTTTATTTATTTATTTATATCTTAGAAGATGTAGCAAACATTTTTCTGTTTTCTTTCCCAATGACTCAAGTGATGTCCATTTTTACTGTCATTCAGGTAGCTCAGTGAAATGCTTATTAAGTGTAACCAATTCATTCAAAATGTCTCCCTTTGCCTCTGTCCTTCCCAGTGTTACATATTTGGTCTTGTACTTTCATTTGGTAATGCCCTTGGCAGAATTCCGCATTATCTTCAGTTTAAATTGGGTAAACCTAATTAGCAAATTCTTGTTATTTTTTGTCTAATATAATCCTAAATTTATTCCAAATGGGATAGCTCTCATCGACAGCGTAAGAGCTCAAATATAACTGCTGGACCTGGATCATTCTGTAATTATCCTGGACATAATTTAGGTATAAACTTACCTTTCCTGTGCTCTTTTCATGGTCTTGCTGATACCTGTAGGATGGAAGAACTGCACACTTGGTTTTGTTCCTGTCCCCATTTTGGAGTTACTTAGAGCTCTGGGACTGGTTGAAAAAAAAAAAAAAAAGCCGGAGGAAAAATGCTTGAGAAAGCCCTAAAAGCAGTCACGAGTAGCTGTGAGCTCTAGTTCAACAAGTTTGAACAGTTCTGGCTCTACCTGGCAGTGCCCAGTCCTTCCTTCCCACAGCAGCCACTGTGCCATTTTTTTAACGCATAAGCCACTTTTAAAGCAACGTAACTTCAGGCATAGTTCAACCTAAGCCTTTAATAAATGCAGCTCACGAGCAAAGTGAGCGAGTACATGCTTGGAGCAGCTGTTTTGGACTGCAGCAGCTATTTGAAACCGGCAGCTTGTCTTGTTTTATTAACGGGCTCGGAGCGGGGTTCAGGTGTCAGTGCCCTTGGCTGGCCGCGCGGGTGCTGCCGGCCGGCACCGTGCTGGGAGCCCGGCCTCACGCGTGAGCTATGGAAGTAGCTTCTGAGGAGGTGTCGCGGGCCCCAAGCCCCGAGAGCTTGCAGGAGTCTCTCCTTTCCGACTTTACAGAGGAAATTCCAAGTTCTGGTGCGGAGGATGTGCTGGAAGCGGTTCCTGACGAGGACATCCTCACGCCTGAGAATTTGCAGGAATCTGCTCCTGCGGAGGAAACGCAGGATACTCAGCCGGAGGGTGGGCAGGTATGGCAGAGAGAGACTTGGCGGTGAAGGTCTGGGGTGCTCTTGCGGTTAGAGTGATGTATTTAATCAAATCTTAAGCATACCTGAGAAGTCTCTTTCAGCTTGCTTGGGCGCTGCAGATGGAGCCCATCATTTCTGTAGAGGTAGGAAGGGAGAAGCACCAGCACCAGCAAAGTTCGTGGGTCCGGTTTGGTCAGGGCATGCCATATGAACTGTCCTTAACCTGACAAAAGGCGTTTGAGGATGTGCCTATCACTTTTCAGGTAGACACTGGAATAAAAGTGTCTTTGCAGGGTTATATACGTAGTCAACATAGGTCTAAACTGCTGGACATTATCCCTAGCGGATAAATTGTGGGAATGTAAGGTTGCTTTTTTTGTGTGATTTGAAATTATAGGCCTGTAATCACAACGAGCCTAAAAAAAAGGGTAAAATTGTTTCTATCTGTAGTAGCTTTTGCTTTTTGTGGTGGTTTCTGTGGAAAGTTCCTCCCCACAGTGCCTCGCTCAAGGAGATATCTCTATACTGGGACTTTTCAGTAGAGCAGGCGTAAAGTGGCCCCTCTGCACCAGAGCAAAACTGCAGTCTGATGCTGTTCCTGGCAAAGCAGCTCTCAGGGATGGCAGATGAGCTGTGAGGAGCAGCGCTGGCCATCAGGTTACCCCTGCAGAGTGACGTGTCCCTGTTCTCCCACGCTGCAGGAGGTAGAAATGACCTGAATGCCAGCTACGCTCTTGCCCAGCAGTTTCCTCTTTGAGCGGCATTCCCAGTTGTGTGAGGTGTTGAGCGCTGCAGCTGCGCTTGAGGCTCTGTCATCTCCCACGCTGCAGGTGAGCGTCCAGCCATGGGCAGTGCTGCCTTCTCCAAGTCAGCAGCTCAAACCTAGAAGCAGTTGGATCTGTCTGGATTCCCACTCCTGCTGAGGATGTCCCATCCGTCCGTTCCTTGAGTGCTTGTTTCATGAGGAGCTTTTCTTCAAAGTTTTCCTCAGAAGTCGTATCTTGAATTTGAGTCTGTCCCAAGTAAAGTTTTGCTAAAAATAGTGCATTGCTGCAAAGAGCCTGGTTTGACAGATTGATTGCTCTTATCTGCAGTGGTGTTCTTTTGAAAAACACTCGATCAAGAAATGTTAAGCAGAATTCCTTGTCAGAATGAAAAGATGCCTGTTGTTTCTGGATGAAAGAATACTTAATAATACAATAAGAAAATTAGCAAGTATCTGACATTATAACAATTCAGGAATCTTAAAATGCTTTCCAGCAGAACAAGCAGAACACCTTGGCTTTCCAACAGAGGAAAATTAAATTCTGATGTTGAGAGTTTTCTTTTTCCCCAATGAGGTTTTATTTGACTTGAGGGAAAAAAATAAAAAAGGAATCAGCTTGCAGTAGTAACTCTCTAAATAAGAATTATTTTGAGCTACATGACATGAATAGCCTGTCATGTACAAACTCAGTTGCAAACTAAATTTTGGAAGAATAATGCTACTAAAATAAGGCTTTACTTTTACTTTGAAGCATTGTGGCATGGTGTGTGCAGACTTCACTATAAATATGACTCTTTAAGCTTTGATATCCCTGTTTGCCAGTATCTGGATTGTCTATGAAAGGACAGTGTCCTTTCATCTGCAGCTTTAATGTGTGAGCAAATCCATTAAGTTTTCTTTTAGCAATGTTTCTTCTATATCTTTTGACACTTTTTGGTATTGTTGTTATAAAGCTTTAATAATGAAATGTGATAGTCTTTGGTCATTATTATAACATGACAGCTGTCTAGATTTGCTGCTGCTTGTACCAGTCATGTAACTTAAAAAGATTTCTGTGCTTCTGCACCGGTTTGCAGTTTTCTGCAAAACTGTTTCTCCTGCAGCAGTTCACAGAAGCATACGTGCCATAGCCTAGCCTCTTTCTTGTTTTTTTTTTTTTTTTTGCTGTGACATATTCCACATGCTGCCACATGTTTGCACTTAGTGTTGGAGAATGTAACAGTATGCTTGATTAATGAGCAGGCGCGATCTTATTACAAGTGTCCTACATTCTTCAGGCTGGTTTGTAAAGTGGCGATTGACAGGAAATCAGCTTGATGAAGCTCTTTGAATATGTGAGACAGAACTGCACAATGGCTATTTTCAAGACTACGTGTTTTGGGGTTGGCATGGCTTGTAACACTGCTCTGATGCTGCAAAACATACAGTTTCAGAACATTTGTGATGCAGAGCATTCAAACAATGTTCCATTAAAGCAGTCACTTTGCTATAGCACTCCTTTTTATTTTGTCTAATAGCTTGAAATAGTTCTTGCAGTGTAAGTTTTGTAATGGTTTCCCAATTTGTTTCAGTCTTTCTGAGTGCCTGTGCAGAGCCTCATATGTGCTGGGGTTGCATCTTGTACATATTCCCTTTCAAAATGGAAGTACTAATAATTTTGATAAGATTGCAAAAATCTTGGAACATTTATAGAGAACATTGGAACATTTTTATTTCATTTATTCAGAAGCTCTTTTTGTTGTTTTTGAAATTATTTTATAGTGTATCCCAGAAATTCTTTTAATTTTGGAGTGAACATTTTATTTAGCTAAAAAAAGTCACTAGTAATTGCATTCTTTCTTAGAAAAAGTCTTAATACTTTGAAATAGATATGAATAGATTTAGAAATGATTTCCATTAGTGTTTTGGTATAATGTAAATAGAAGTAAAGAGCCATTTACAAAGAGTTAAAGAATGCTATTGTTATTAATGATACAAAATGCTCAATCTATGCTTTTAAAAATATTTCTGCCTTTTTAGGAATGTCAAGAGGCAAACTTTCAGTGTATTCTGGAAACTAAGTACTTGCATTATATAATGATGTGTGTGTAGTTCTTGAACTTTTAAAATAATGTTTAGTTTATGAACTTTCCAACATGAGCTAGAACAGATTCTACTTGATGACAGAAAATAAACAAAAGTTACAACCTGCAGTTTCATTATATGCCTGGATTAAATGAGGTTTGTTTTCTAACACATCAGTGTGGATGCCATTCATTTTCCAGTTTTTATATTTAGGGGCTTAGAATAGATTTATGGATCTCGAGTGCCTTTTTCTTGTCGTCTCTCTTTCTGTCTCCCTCCTGTCTCTCTCCCCTTCTTCCCTGGCATCATTTTGCAGTGATTCAGATATTCCACTAATATTCTCTCTTTAAAGTGAAAGCATAGCTTATGAAGTGTCACATAAATAGAAGGGGAAATTTTAGTATCTTACCTCCAGAACTAGCCCAAGAAGGGCCGTGACAAGCCCAGCATCGTCTTATAGATGGGAAAACCACTGTTTGTTATCAATCTCAGCCTAAGAATGGGAGGCTCCGAGCACTAATGAGCTGTCCCCAACAGCCACAGGCGCGTGAGCTGTTGCAAGAGCCTGGACTGAGCCGGGCACAGGATTGCTTCCTATAAAGGCTGCATTTATCCCTTTAAACTGTGCGTGTGCTTACATAAGAACGAGGGAACTGCTCAGCGCTAGAGCTCCTGGGACAGTTTCTTTGTGTCTTCTTCCATACTCATACAAACTTGCTGCAGTAGCCTGCCAAATTATGGATTTGTGTGTAACCCGTAAGGGACTGGATACTTCCCTGTCTGGTTCTTGAGGGGATCAAACTTTGCTCTGAACTGGTTGCTTATAACATGTGCACTGATGCCAGTAGTTCCTTATGTCTGTGCTTTCTTCAGATGCAAACAGAAGGCAACCCTAAAAGGACCTGGAGTCTGTAACGCTGGCTCCTTTCCAGCATTTGTTACATCATGCTTTCCTTGGGGACTGAAATCACGTGGCATATTCGCGTATGTTTGGAGCACTTTAGGATGAGTTAATGTTTTTCTGTCCCAAAGAATATGAAGCTCTTCTTTTTGTGATCAGAAGAAGGATGTTCTTGGGAGGGGGAGTAAAAAAAAAAAAAAAAAAAAAAAAAAAAAGATATCTATTTAGAGTGATTGCATTCCTGCATTTAAAGCAGTGTGATTTCTGTTCTGGAAATGGTATGTCCCCTAATATATTGCTGACCTGTCCTGATTGATTCCTGTTTCATAAACCTGTCACTTACTGAATCTCAAGTCAGCAACTGTCAGGGAGTTTGGCCTGTTCAAGCTGCTTCATAGTTGCTTGGCGTATTACCTCTCCCATTTGTGCCTGGGTAAGCTGCTGCTTTAGAAGCAAAATGCTGCAGCAGAAAATTACTGTTTCTTTTAAGCTGGATTTTACTCTTTATAGCTTTGACCAAGTGCTGAGTCGAGTGAAACCAATGCACTGAGTACCTGCTTCATGCCCCAGCAGCCCTGTCATAGCCTGCTGCACTCGAGGCCCTATGTGAAAGCTGGGCAAGCAGCTGGAGGACTGTGAATCACAGCTTCTAGGGAGGAATCGTAAGTGAGGCACATACAAGGGGTGACTCAAGGGGCCCAGGGATGTGTGAAAACAGAGAAAGCAGATTAGTTTCAGAGGGGCAGGTGGGCGAATGCCCGGCAGCCGCACTGCTGCAAGCCCAGGCATGGAGAACGGGGCATAACGTTGGATGCCGATTGATGCAGCGCCCCAACATATATTAGAGGTGCGATGCTAGATACTAAATGAGAAGGTCTCGTATATGACTAACAGCAAGTTTTTAAAAGAAGAAAGCATTAAGGTTGAGGCTGATTTAAAAATGGCCTCTGTAGAGAACATAATATTTTGGATCAGGTTAGTAATTGTGTCACAAATACCATTAATTTAGCCCAGATATCTTCTAAATTACTAAAGCACATCAAAAGGTGGTGCATTTCTCTATATTTAGGAATTAATAGGGCTAATAGTGATGATCATCACAAGTTTCTTCAGTTCACTTGAATGCTAAAAAAGTGCATCCCCCACTTTTCTTCCCTTTTCTTCCCTGCTCTTAAATGGCCTTTCCTGTCTTGCTTTTCAAAATTGGGGCCACCACCTCTGCTTTTAAAGATTGCCCCTCAAAATCAGCTACCCTCACCTAATTTGTCTAGTTTTGTTTTGTAATCCTTTGCTTTTATTGTGACGTTTTCTGATAGATTGAAGAATTGTTTGGTGTTAGAAGCTTCTCCCGCTCTAGCTTACATGCAGACCTTGTTCACGTCACCTCTTAACTTTCTCATTGAAATAAACAATTGCTTCGCGTCTTGCGTCGTTTTTCTAGCACTTTTGTAAACTTTATCATTTTCCTCAGCAGCTTAAAAAGATGCATGGATACCAGAGCTGCATATATTATTCCGGTAATAATCTTACTAATGCCATAATACCACCTACCAGTTCTTTCTTGACATTTCCTTTTTTTTATAGATGACAAAATCAGTGCTTTCCAAGCTACAGACACTGAGCTATTGTGGTTGCTGTAATAGGCAAAAGTGCAAGGACTTCAGACAGATGTGTAGGTTTTGCAAGTCTAGGCTTCATTTGTTCACTGAGCTGATCCCATACTATCATTCTTAGGTTCACTCCTCCCAGGAAAATGTTACGAGTACCTGCTGCAAATACGTTCACAAGTAAGATAAGGGCTGAATTAGCTTTGTCATGGTTCTCAGTTACATATTTTGCTTAGCATGTAATTGTTTGCCCATTGCTTTTCTGCTGAATGCCATCTATTGGATGAAGCACAAAGCACTTAAATATATCTGAAGAAAAAAAATGTCATTTAGTTTTAAAAATGATTGACTCTAATATCCTACGTTCACTTGAGGAAGAATAATTCTACATAGTTAGGCAGATAATGCATTATTCATACGATTCCATGGAGAAGGATAGATTTCCACTGATAGTTACTTTTGACCGGCCAGAGCAGTAGTATCTAGTCCTTCCTGCCATTACTGGCTGTGAGGAAACACAAGTAGATGGACATCATGCAGTTTGTGAGCATTTCAGACCTCATTCTTTGCTGTATAAAAGTCACCAGCCTGCAAAATACAAAAAGGCAATGAAAATGAGAGGATGGTCATTTTTGTTGAATTCTTAAACTGCAGTGGTTCAATTTCAAATTATACCTTTAATAATGGACTGTTTGTGACTTTTTAAAATAATTTTATGTTTTCTCTCTTAAGAATACTGTAGCAAAAAAACAAGTAAACACATATAAAAAGAAGAAACATAAAAATATTAAATCGTCTTTAATTTCAGTCTTCCAAAGATGTTTAAAAAATACTTTCCAAGACAGGTTACCTAACTTATTCTATGTTATTTTCTGTTGATTGTTTGAATAATAGCTTCTAAATAATAATACATTCTGATATAAGTATAGAAGTTAGCTCATGCTGCCTGCCCTCGCTAAGTGATTTGACCATTGAATTTGCTCTGCCAAAGATATGTTATAAATATTTTGCTGGTGTCCAAGCACTGTTCATATAAACTTTCTAATAATGTCTCTCAAGTCTGACATAACAGGAGATTTGTTATTGTTATATAAAGGCGGGACTTGAAAAGAGTAAGACACTAGGCCATAAAGACTTTGAATTTTAGGAACTGCTTCAAATATTCTGTTTGAACCTATAAAATTATTGCTTTCTTTTAAGAATATGGAAATTAGGCCATTTGTACCCCCACGTCCTTCTTGAGCCACTGGTATCCAATTACTTTTAATTCCTTTTCTATTTTATTTTATATCTGTGAGCTCATGTGCAGGTTTATTGTAATTCTTTGTAGAAATACTGCAGATAATTTTGATAGTAAGACTATTGTGGCCATTGATATCTTTGTAGTACCTGGCATATCATTCTGATGTCTGTTTAAACCTGTGCGTGACATTTTTCAGATAATACTGCATCCATTAGCAATACTTGGTTGGAGTGTGATGTTTTATTCATATAATTCATCAAAATAGCAAATTTAATGCCATTTCTGCCCCTTCCCTTCAAAATACAGCTACATGAACCCTGCTTTGCATGAAGAATTTAATGCAAAAGATGTTCATTTTCTTTTTTTTTTTTTTGGAGGGGCGGGGAGAGGTACTTGAGAGGCATATCACTTCACACAGCAAGGAGATTGAGTTAAAAGCTGCCAAACCTTCAAGGGGATTTTCTCCTACAGCCTCTACAGCCACTATAAAGTGGCTATCGGGAATTGCTTCTACAGTTCAGACTATGAAGATTAGTGTAGAGTGATCTACCATGGCCTGTTCTGGGACATTCTGTAGTCATATGCAAAGTGCAAAGTAAAAAAAGGCACGTTTTAAAGTGAGCAATTAAATTTAAAATATGATATTCTGTGAATGGCAATTAATTCACCAGAATTCACGTTTCCTGTATTGTCTAGTCCTATGGACTAGTGCTTGTAAACTCAGTGAAATTGGTCTATCTATTGCAATTGGCATAGTCTGTAAATTCTACTGAAAGTGAAAGGTGTTACTGAAATTCAGAAAGAAGACAGAAGGACATTACAGGGAAGTATTATACCAGATGTATGAGCCTTACGTATTCATGTGTTAAATAAAACCTTTGGTGAAATGCTTCTTTTTCTTCTTGACTAACTGATTTCAAAGACTCTGCGTGTGCTAAGGAGCCACACAGAAAAACAAACAGAAAAAAACGTATTTGTTCAGTTTTGTAGCTAAAAATACAGTCAAAATAGTTTAGTTAAATTAACACAAGATAATGGCAGAGGAGTGAGACAACAGAAGAGAAGAAAAACTCTTTGCTACAGTAGTAACTAGGCAAAGCAGACTTTAAATGCAAAATGCAACCCCAAGGAGTATGCATGGGGATGTATTTTAGAGGGACTACTAGAGTTTGGTTCTAAGTTTCTTGCTTTATGTTTAAAACTGAAATAAAACCGTGTGTCCGCATATTTATCATATAAAACTTTTAAAAGGATAGCTTTCTGTAAGTCTTCCCATGTTTTATAAGATACTTACAGAATTGAAGTGACATTAAATTTTTTACAAAAAAAAAAAAAAAGTGGTCAGAAGGTGATAACACTCAAAAGTAGAAACACAACAGCTTCATTTAAAAATGAACTACAGTGTTTTTGTGCAGACAGCAGCAGGGTTCTGTTTGGGTGTTTTGCCTTCATTGTATTCTTCTGATGAATTCAGGGAAAACGGAAGATACGACTGTCTAGTTTCTAAAAATATATATGATTGTTAGAAGAGCATTATATGCGTGCATGTAATTTTAATAGTTAAGTTACCATCCTCTTAATTCATGCAGAGGAATTTTTTATTCATTTAAGTAAAACCAAAATAATTTAAAATGGTAAATTGCAGAGTGTTTTGTGAAATAAGCCTTTTTTTTCCTCTCAGCAATCAGAAATAGTTTCTTTTTAATATAAATAAATGTGAGAGAACCGAAGTTAGAGTGTACTGGCAGTAGGCATGTATATCATTGCTCCGTACATATTCTGCTGCATGTATTGGCCATGTGCATGTGTGTGTAATTGATTCCACTTTTTGTGTTTTCACATTTCCTTTGAAAATACTTCTTTTATTGCTTACCAGAGTAATATTCAGTGCATATTCTGTCAGTGACCCCAAATATTATAATTTGTCATGCTCATAGTTTTGCTAGTAGTTTAAGGGATATCTGAGCTTAAGGATGGAAATGCAGATGAATGCATTTCCAGAATTCTCATTTTGTCCTTCATTCTTTAATATTTTATAAAGCTTCTCAATATAGCGAATAGATAAGACATGGCAATTATTCAGTTCTATTTTAATAGGCTGCAGCTGGTACATATAGAATCTATTCCACTAAATGACTGTTTCATGCATGGATATAAAACAATTTGTCAGTTGTATTCGAGTGATTGATTCACTGATGAAATGGAAATTGATTTAACTATCTCCAAATAAGTGCAACTGAGTGCAAATGTGTTCTGTGTGTTTAAATTTTGAAGCTACAAGTCAAAGTTATATGACAGTTTTTAAATGAACATTGAAAAGAGCTCTTTATTTAAATCAGTTTAGAGGAATTAAAATAAACATTTAAAATGCACAGGTTTGCATTACGTGGTTATTTAACATATTTAAGGAGAAGTAAAAGACAGAAATTAATTTGAAAGACAGTTTTGGAATTTAGAGAGTTACAACAAAGATGCAACTGGAAGAAGAATAGTGAGATGATTGAAGATGCTTTCCCTCAGCTTCCATGCCAATGCAGGGAAGCTCCAGGTAAACTGTTAAGTGCAGTCAGAAGAAAGACAGAGAACTAGTGAACATATACTGAATTATAATCTTGGATACAGAGCTATAGCTCTTTTGTTGGTCTGGAAAATGAAATTCATATTTTTTTATTTCTAAATATGTGTTTGTTCCTCCTCCTCTCTGAATTTTATATTTAGTTGAATGTACATGATATGGATACTAAGTTTACTAAAGTTTACTAAAGCAAGTATCAATCTTGCCAGCCTTGACAAGGTTAGGGGAATTATTCTGACCTTTTGCAGTGTCATTTAAAATGGAATATGTCTCCTGCTGCAGTTTTACAGATGTCAGAGCTAAAGAAAAACTTTCTAATAAGGATAGTATTGATTCCTTCTTACTTCATCATCCTACACTGGAAGCAAATCTCTATTATAGCACAGGATTGTCTTGTTTTAAACTTCCTCTATGTTATTTTTAAAAAATTTTTATTTAAATTTCTCTCATATTTAAGATAGATGTAGCACCAAAATGATTAAGTTTTAGGTAGTAAAGCCCATAAGATGTCCAAATATCATAAAAGATATATGTTGATTATACAATTGCAAGGAAGAAGCTCTGCTGTTTACTGTTAGTAACTGAAAAAATATAGCTAGATTTAATGTTCATTAGCTTGGTAAGAAAAATATTTAGGAAATATAGGATTAATTGGAGCTAACTATAGTTTGTTATCTGTGAAACATTTTCATATAATTTTAATGAATGTGTAATTGAAAATGTGTAGATTACAATATGTAATTTAAAAAAATCCTTATTCCTTTAGATGTTATATTTGCTCTTGCACACTCACTTTTGCTATGAGATGTGAACACATCTAAAGATCAAAACTGAACAAACGCCATAAATTTGCTGGTCTTCGTGCTGAAAAATTGGCATGCTTTTATTAAAGAGATAAAGATGAACTCTAGTTTATCTAGAGCTCAAGATCTTTTTATTTTATATACTAAGTAGAGTATTTTCAAAGTTAGTGTGGAAGTAAATCTCCACACTGGAGATTCCATAAAGTTATGGAATGGGTTCAGTATACCTGACCTGGATTCCTGATAGAGGAAACTAAACTGGCAGCTGAACCCCAGTTCTAGGAGCCTGTGCAAAGTCAAAAGGGTCAAACCTGTGATAGATCCACAAGCACGGTGAGTGTATTGTGCCCAGGAAACTGGAATAAATCTTATCTGAAGTAAAGCCTTCTCTGCATGCAGTGTAGTTTTAGGGGCCTTGGCATTACTCAGATCTTAGTAGATCTTAGATACAGTAAACCAGTCTTATTGTGTTGAATAATTGCTGATGAAGACATAGCCAATAACAGTGTTATGGATATTAGTTGCTTCCTTGGGCATCCCATTGAAAGCATTTTGTTTAGCACCCCATAACCTCCCCACTTTTTCTTATGTTTAGTAAATTTTGTAAAAGTTATGACTATCAATGTTAATTAAAGGATTTTTTTAGTTTTGGGTTTCCATTCCTAAAAAAAGCATAGAAACATATTAAAAGCTATGGCCTTGTCTTGTATTTTAAATGAAGCAAGAATGGCTATTACTAGCAATAAAAGGTACTTCTAAAGGCAGAGGATTTTTTCTTGACATATGTATTGTTAGGAAGATGCTAGAGAGGTTTTAGCATCTCAGTGTTTATTCATTTCATTCTCAGTGTTTATTTACATCAGGATTGTGAAAATCTTATCAAAAATGGGTTTGTGGGCAAACTTAAATCTATTTGATCTTGCCTAAATCTGTGAAAAAAAATGATGTGTGCTATATGCAGTTGCTGATTATTTTACAAAATAGCTATAGGTCTGTGTTAAGATTGCTTCAATGCTTTCATGTCTAAATAAATAAAGACATCTTGTCATACCTTCACTCTGTCAAAATAGCTTCTGTTTGTGTGTTCCAATTTTACCTATTCTTCCCCTAATGAAAGGATCTGCATCAGTAAATTCCCATCTTCCAGCTGCTGCATCCCACAGTGCCGTGTTGCTGGCACGGGTGCGCTCCTGTTCCTATGGCCTGTTGAAACGGAGCCCTGGGAGCTTCGATGTAGCCTGAAGACCGTGCTAGACCTACCTGCCGGGTTTGCCCCGGGCTGCCTGAGGGATCCTGTCCGTTGTGCCAGGGAAGCGAGCCGGGCTGCGGGTCCCGGCAGTCCATGGGTAGCCTGCAAGCAGTAGGGAGGGCGTCCGGGCTACGGACCATTCGAATAGCGGGGGAATTGTTAAGCAGCTCTCAACTACCTTTTAGTGAAGACATGTCTGGTGGCATCGCATCCACGTGGTGGTTCCTGTGGTCCCTCTTCACCATGCTGAAGAGAAAGTGGCCTTGGAGTTAGTGAAATTCGTGCCCAGAGTGCTGTAACTGATTGGTGATGATTGATGATTGGAGCATGATTGATGTCCTTTTCCAAAGCAAAAGAAGTGGATTGATGTTGGTAAATGTTTCTGTTGGCTTCTATTTTCTTGGGTTTTACAATATTTATATTTAAAGAGTGTTGTACATTTCTAACATATTTATCTTCCATTCAGAAGTGATCTACTTTAATACAACATCTCAGCTTATGGAGGAAGCCTTTAGATAGTGGGCTTTTTTGTCTACTTTGTTGTTTTCTTATATCCTAATTTCTTTGGTCATAGGAACCAATTTTCAGCAGCTGTTTTAATCATTATATTTAGGAAATGGGTAACTGAAATAATCTGAATGGGTATCTGAAATAATATCCTTCTAAAGCAGTTCTGCATAGTAAATAGTAGGAAATATTATGCTCCTAACCATCTTGTAGTAGTTGAATTTGCTTCTAAAAATTGCTATCAAATACCTTACTAGTTCAGCGGTTACAGATCATGAGGGTTGTGGTGTCTGAAAGACACCAGATTTTTATAAGGGTGTCGTTGGTAGTTAGGGAGGTAGCACTGGCAAATTTTAGTTATCATTCTAATAACTAAAAAAGTATTCCTGCAGCTTGTGTGGATTTAAATTATATATTAACACTGAAATTGAATGTTAAGGTACAATATATTTTAAATGCAGGAATAGTCTTCCAGTATGCAAAACCCCCCATTTTGTTTCCCTTCCTATGATTCCCTTTGATTACAGATGGTCTGTGTGATAGTTGCTATAGAAACCAGACCATTTTGCTTCAATCTCTCCCTGTTGCTATGGTGTGCAGAGGGCTGCTCTGTGTCGAGTGTCATGTAGTTTTTTTGTGATAGTCTCCATAGTAGTTAACCTGCAATCAATATTCTCTAAAAGCAGACTGAGGAATATGACACATTAATTAATTCTTTTCACCACTGGCTACTACAGGTGAGCAGATATTAGTTGCAAAGGTAGTTAAATGAAATTCTATAGAGACAGCTTTTAGATATGCTAATTTAAGTCAGTTAGGCAGAATTATTTCTATGGACAGAGGATGGTCCCTAGTTCAACCTGAGTGTAAAAGGCACCAAGAACTTCTGAAGGGCGAAACCTCCTTTGGGAAGGAGAAGTTCACCCAAAAGTTCCCCAGAGTAGCTGTTACTCTGTCCTATGGGACTGATCTTGCCATCCTCAGCTTCTAGTTCCAGGTTGTGCCTACTGATGGCTCCTAAAGACCATAATATTTTAACTGCAAAGTATGAGCAGACCATAAAACCACCTGCTCTGGCCTCCAACTTTCACCCTTTCACCACTGTAGCAATTGTGACATCTTTGTGCTGCAGAATCCCTTGTTAGACTGCGCGCCTAAAAAAACTTTATTGCATTTGACACCTAAAAATATATTTTAAAAAAAAGCATTTTCAGAGTCTACTGGATTTAGAAATGGAAGTAATCTTACAGATGGCATGAAATAGTGTTGCCCTTAGTGCAGTCAAAGAAGCCATATTGCACAGAAATTGCAATGCATCACTGTTCTTTGGAGATGAAGGTCAGAGTTTTTCCCCTCAGAATACCAAGAGCAAAACTCTGACCTGGATCAAGTTTGTGAGGATATCTACATCCAGTTGCCAATTTTAGAAATGAGTTGTCTGTCACCTGGCTTCTCTTACTTATTTTTGACTGTGACATGCTTGATAGTGGAGATATCACTGTGGTGTTCAAGTTGCACAGCTTGCCCCAGCAAGATATCTCCAGAGTTATCTCAGAATAGTGAGCTGATTTACCTCGTTCTCAGCCCTATGACAGAGTTCACTAGCCCATGGGGAGTTTTGGGCCCTATCATTGCCTAGAAGCAAATTGCTGCATATGCAGGAGGCTCCGCTGTCCCTTGGTCTGCATGATGGCTGTGCTTGTGCCCAGCTGCAGCTTCTCTGACAGTAACACATTTTGTGGGGATTTTTTTGTTCCCAGGTTCTGCTACCACTCCACTTTTCCTGCATCATTTCAATAATAAATAGATAAAGAGTGCAGACAATGGCAGGTTTTGTCTTCAAGCATAGTCAATCACCTACTCTGAAGCTCTTTCTCAGAGGAGAGTGGTGCCATCAGGGCACATCAGTGTATGGTTTGGATAAATTTGTTTGAAGGAAAAACTTTGAGTTGTTGAATGAAACTCATTGTGAGAGGCAAATTTCATGATAGTCCTTTACCTGATATAAAATATTCTTTATACTATTTAATCTCCCATAATTGGGAATCAAGGAATTTTTCTTATTATTCTTTTAAGAGGAGTCTGGGAGCATTTCCTGATACTCTTTGAAAGGGCAGCAAGATGGACTTTTGGAGACATCTGCATTCCTCTGTCAGCGTACATATTGTGCCCTGTTTATGTCTTAGTATAGTTGCATTGGCATGGTTAAATAGTCAGAGTTAAGCCTGGTGTAAGTTAAGTCAAAATTCATCTCCTTTGTTTTAACTGAAAGCCTTGCTCATTGCTTCATAACTCACACTTGATCTTGTTCTAAATTTTGCATTCAATTGCTAATGTAGACATAGCCAGTTATATAAAATAATGGATATTAATTACTTCCTTAGCCACCCTTTTGGAAGCATTTTGCTTAGCAGTCCACAGTCTCCCCAGCTCTTAATATGTGGAGATATATGCGATTTTTTAAAATATCTGATACTCAGTGCTCATAATGTCTGTTACCTACTGTCTCAGTGGATGAATCAGGAGGAAATCATGACACTTACACTTTCCACCCCCCTTTTGGATGTTTCTCCATGTTCTTGTAACTGATCTAAAAATGAAATGTAAAATGAATAATTGAAATGATTAAAAATTATCTTTTTTTTTTAAGCATGATCTTTACTTCTTTAGGAAATATGGTTCACCTAGCTTTGCTAAGCAGAATTCTTAATTCTTGTTGAGAGATTCATCATGTTGCAGCAACTAACTTCTAAATAGTACCCTTTCTTAGACACAAATGTACAAGTGGGTTTCAGGGTTTATATTTCACATATATGCTTTGCTGGGAGGAAGGGAACCTTCTGTCACTTATTCTATACGGCTTCTTGTTTTTTATCCTTTTAGAGAGGTATTGCCAGTCATGTTCATACAGCCGTTTTCTAATAATACAGGTTTTCACAGTCTTAATATTTTATTAATATTTTCAAAGGAAATGATAAACTCTCCTAAAGATCCAATACTGTATCTCAGATCCTCCCTTAAGTAAAGTAGATACAGGTTTCAGGATGAATCTTCACATTAAAATTAAATAGTCTGCTTAATTAGACTCTAAATCACTCAAGGCACTTCAACATTACTGAAAACCATCAGTAGCTGTTCTGTAATAGTCAAAATTGAAAAAGTGACTAGAATATGTTTCTGCGCTATTTCATCTCTTTTTGTTTGTTTTTCGATGTTATCTTTTCTTGTGAACTGATGAACGTGGAAGACTTTTGACAGAAGGACCCGGATAATTGATCCATGTTGTTGAAGAGACACTCATGATTTCACATCTGGGAACATCAGGACATGTTAAGCTTTTTGTTTGTTTGTTTGTTTTTTGTTCTAAGTGGCTCCATTTTCAAGGACGTTATGAAGGCTGTCCTTCTGTATTTGTGCTTTGGGCTGTTTCCAAAGTAAATCTTTATCTTAAAACATCTGCTTATATAGACGGTACAAAATATAGATAGGTGGAAACTAGGAGCCGAATTTATAGGGTTTTTTGTTTATATTATAAGGTTAGAGTAGTTTCAGTATCTTTCTTTTATTGCTTTTTGTGGAAAGAAGTACAAACCAGATGATTGTCAGAAATCAAATAAAACGTTGCCTAGAGATTGTTCTTAAAACTTCTAAAATTGCTTCTTTTCAGTTGCAGATAGACTTTTACATTTAGGTCTGTTGCATAGCTCTGTTTTTTAAGACAAAAGTCACAGGTATTAGTAGGAGCAAGTTTGTAAGTCGCAGTTCATGTATAATATGAAATGTTCTTTTCCTTGCATTTTAATAGGAAATGTTACCACATCATGATGGCATAAATAGATCTCAGTTGTTGACTGGAATACATTTGAGTACAACATCTCAGGCATTGCTCAATAATTTTGAGTATAGTTTCAGTTTTTAAAATTACTTGGTAATTGATTGCCCCAATTGGGTAATCTTTAATTAAAGATGAACCCTTTTTTATTTACTTCTTATTGACTGATCCTATTTGTATGATTTTGTTACTTAAGGGAATTGGAAAAATGCCAAAGCAACAACAAAAATGTCTTTAAAAGTTTTTGAGAAGGGTAATCATTATAGTTTTAAGTGCAAGCCTGCTTCCTGCAGACCTTTCCTGTATCCCCTGAAGTAGGCTTTGCCTACTTATTCTCTCTTACTTTCATAGGAGGGATGCTATGGCTCTGACTCCTTTGACTAAGCTGAGGTTTACTGCCTTGTAAAAATAAAATGAGAGTATTGCTCTAGAAATGCTATAGAACTGCATAACAGTGGTGTAGTATAAGAGGAGTAAGAAAAAGCTTGTTGGTACCATTTCAGGGAGAGACACCTAGTGTCCAGTTACAAGTTAGCCTGGAAATAAGGTTGAGGCTTTATTTTTTTTTTTAATAACAACAATAAATCTTAGACTCAAAATAGCAACCATAAGAGCAAAAAGACAAAATCATGGCTATGTAATTTTTGGCTTTGAGGTCACTTTTTTACTGTAGGCAAAATATGGCCAACAGTGCAGGAATCTGTTTTTTAAGAGACATTTAATGCTTCATGTAATAGTGTCTGAAGATTAAGTGGGGAACTAAGATTTTCATGGAGCACTATATAAAGCCAAATAGTAAAACCATAAATGTGCTTCACAAATGACACCTTTGTGTGGCGTTGAAAACATTTTGTGTAAAGTGCATGTTTGGTATCAGCTGCATAAACAGATTTGCCATACCTTGAATTGCTAAACCTTAATTGCTACCACTAGCATTTTCCTTGCTGAGGAAAAAAAAAATCCTGTGCCATCTGAAAGGTAAAGGAGAAGAGGAAATAGTACTTTGGGATTCAGGGACTTGTTCTGGGTCCTGACAAGATAAGCCTTTCAGTGAGTGTGAAAATTGTTGTGGTACCTGTAGTGATGCAATACCAACAATGTGACATCTGTAAATGTTGCAATAGATGCCCGTCTCAGTGAGTCATTTATTATGAGGAATGTTCTTGGATGTTCTCAGACAGCAGGACTGTGCTGAGATAGATACATCCTGTCTCTCCTGGAGCTGAGTCTTTCTTCTCAGTATGGACCTGTTAGCTGCATCTTCATCACCATCCCTTCTGTCTTTCATTTTGCTGAGGGAAGAGGTTGTTCTTTGAAGGCTTGGCAAAGTAAACAGAGAATTTAGTGTGTGTGATGCACATCCTCTTCCACCCACCCTACAAATGTATTAAGTTGTCATACTACTCAAAATGTGACAGATGTGCTGGACTCTTCTGATCTCCCATTATGCACTTACTTGTCTCAAGATCAAACACTATGTTAACCTGTAGACTTTAGTCTGTAACTTTATCTCAATTTAGTCTCTTTTGCATTTTTTCTCTCTGAAAGAATTAAAAGAACAGAAACAGATGTGTAAAACGTGACAACTTTAATACTGATTATTCGTGTTCATTTTAGGAGCCCGTGTTGCGTGTCTAAGGAAAAAATGGCAGTGAATGTAAAAACATTTCAGTTGGATAAAGTTTTAAAATATCCTGTTAATTCCCTCACTGAGGGGGCAGTGCCTCGAGAGCGTTTGCTTAGTGTACAAGGACTCAAAATTCAGCCCCCTAGCTTGCTGGGTAGAGCTAGCAAATTACGGACAAGTTGGCATGTCTGGCTAATTGTAAGATATACAAACATCCCTCTATCCTGGGTAGAGAGGGGTTGGTGCAGATCCTGTGAATCACTTAAAGGCCATTCTGTGAATTAAATAGTTGGTACTTGTCCAGATAAGGCATATGGTATATGCTGTTGGTGCTTAATTTGCAAGTCAGTGTCAAGACTTGCTCTATCTGATACCACTTAGGAACACATCTAACAGATCTGAATCCATGTACACTCATTGCTAATGTAATTCCCCATATCATAACCCAAGCAATATGCAGACACAGTCTAAATAAGCTGTTTTATAAGCGAGGGAGATTGCATCTTGAGATCTCCACAGAAAAGCAGAAATTTGATTAGGCTCTAGGGAGTATGTTTTGCCTTAATGTTGCATGTTTTTTATCTCAAAACTCAAAATGGATTAATAGTTATTAGAAGAATTATTAGGATTTAATATATGAGCTGGAAGAACATCATTTTCCAAGATTATGATTACATCTGTAAAAAGTAAATATTGTACTTGGATCACGAAACTGCTTGTAGGTACTTTCTGTAAATGCCGAAATGATGCACTAATCCAGGCTTCAGTAAGTTTATGAAGTTGGCAATGACGATCTCGTTTTGCCTTTTAGTCCTATTTTGCTTTTAGTCTATTTCCAAAATGCATTTTACTACTGCACGTGGTCAGGGGAACACCTAACTGCTACCCTCTGCAGTGCTGGGGGGGATTTGTGGCAACACTAAGCATAACAGGCTTCTTCTTGGGAAGAGAAGTGCTAAAAAATATGAACGATATCGAAGGATTGGAGAAAACAAGCTTTATATAACCATTTATAGGGACCTGGTAAAACTGTGAAAGCATTATAAATACCATATTGTTTTTGAAAGAGCTATAACAAATTTTTATAGAAAAGATTGTCCTTAAATAGAGACAGGCATTCTTGAAAGAGCAGTATAAAAATTTTTGCATAAAAATTTGTTCGCTTTGATTTTCATGAAGCAGTAAATTGAAATACTAGCTCTGCATTCCCAGGATTTATGTATTCTGTAATCGTATGAAAGAGCATTTTGGTAGCTCCTGTGCAGACCAGCTCAGGAGCGCAGCACTGGCTGCGCTGGGCTGGTCTGTGGTTGGGAGGAGATGCATTTCCCATCTCTGTGGTGCCGCCGGGCTGTGTGTGTGTGTGTGCGTGTGTGCGTACATGTTCACACACGTGAGCTCCTCCATGAGTGCTGCCTGATACCTGTTCCCAGTCCTTGCTGGGGAAGAGGCCATGGGCCAGGTGAAGCATCGGGCTGGCTGCCAGCAACTCCCTGCAGAACATCATCCTCTAGAGTAAATTAAGCTGTAGAAAGAGTAAATTAAGCTAATAGTACACATTAGTAAAGTTGCTGAATTGTGGTTTAACTTCTTTTTTTGAAACAATGTTTTGCTTTTCAAAGCTGACCTTATTTTTGAAGAAGAATTTAAAAAATATCAAATGGTTTAACAATACAGAAAGCAAACATTTTATGGTAGAGAAGTTGAAAATTTTAGAGTCAGCTCAATATTAACTTTATTTAATTGGAACCCAACTTTCTTATCTGGATTTCTGCAAAGGTTGTGTTCTTGCAGGGTATCTTTCAGCTTTTGTCATCATTAGGGATACTTGGTCTCATTCCTTCTCAAAATGGAGCTGTTATTCTTCTGTTATTTCAGTCATCTCTTCATGTCTAATGTTATCATAGTTTAAGATTTCAAAGTAGCTGCTACAGGGGAATGGTCTTAGCAGTTCATAGGCATTATGGTTTGTTTTGTCTATCATATATTTATTTGCAACCAGAGAAACATTTTGACTTGATTTATTCTCCTTGGAGAGTAGTTCCTATAACCTCAACTGACTGTGTGTTAGGTTAGAAATATCATACTTGAATTGCATAGTTAGGGAATTTTCAGATCTTGCATTCTACTGCTGGACCCTTAACAGAGTCTGTTTGAATTTCTGATCACTGTGCTATCAAAACACTACACCATCCAAAGCTGGAAGCCAAAGCTAGGCAGGCTAAAGTAATCAGGTGCACAATCTCTCTCAAGAGGCATGGACTTCCTGACACCAGCATCGGGTTTCCAGGGGAATACTGCAAGGATTAGAACTTTTTCATTTAAAGTGAAATGCTTTGATGCCATCTGAGTTCTTGCAAGCAACAAGTAGCTGGAGGAAGTAGAAGTTCATTACTTAATACCCCTGGGATGTCTTACTTGAGTTCATGAGACAGGCCATGTGGAAATTCTTGTTCATTCACATGCAGAAGAATTTTTGTAAGGCCTTTTTTGGACACTAGAATTCCAGAATGCTTGGCTTCAGTTACTTGGGTAATGCCCCCCAAAAGACTGGAGGAAATACTTGTAAGTCTTCCTAACAGAAGACTAAACAACAGACTAAAATCTCTTTCAAAATGAGCTGTCTAGGTAACTGTGTTCAGCAATGAACCTAGACCAAAACTTTGCTACTATATATTACTGAGCACTGCCACTTCTCTTTCTCATATTTTTCACTCAGGTGTCACTTAAAATCCCTCCTAGGGCATCTGCAACAGGACATCTCTCCTATCTCCTCTTCTTCTTCCCCCCTCTGCTGTAGCCTCCCAACACACCGGCCCGGTTCTTGTTGACGCACCTTGAGCTTTGCACGCTCCCCTTCCACATGGCTGAGAGCCTAGGCCCCTGGGCTTGTGGCTTCCAAGGCTGGGATATCAGGACTGCTGTGGAGCCAGGAGTCGGGAAAGCCCCTTGGGCACGGAGCCCTCCATGGTCTTGGGAGCACCGCAAGCCTGGCCGCAGTGACGCTCGGTCTGCACCGCTTGCTGTTGACTAGCGCAGGCAGCCTATCTGCATCCGGGGTCAGCTTGCAAAGAGTCTTTTGGATGATCCTGGTGCTAATCAAAAACATATCTAAATCCAAATCTTAAGCAAGCTGCAATCTATTAAGAACATAATGTTTTTCTTCTTTTGTAAGAAAGAAATATCAGGGAATTTCACTGTACAGTCTAAACTTCTCCAAGAAATCCATATTTTGTGTTACAGTGGAAGCTGTTTGTCCTTACATGATACTGTACTGCTTAGTAGAAGAAGAATGATTGAACAGAATTATATTAGGCAATTGTTTTCCAAGAGACTGAACAAGTTTGGTAAGTGTAGCACGAGTACTTGAAATAGTCTTTGTGCAGATGCTGAAACTACTGTAAAAGGAAAGTTTTGTTTGATTTTTTTTTTTTACTTTGTAGCTTATGTTTACTTTTTCATAGCAGCACATTCTCAAAACTTTCCAGTGTCTTCCTAGTAGCTTTAAAAAACTTGGCAAAACAATTATGAATCTTTATGTAATTGTCTTTTGAATAGATTTCTTTATCCTGCTAGTAATTATGCCAGATTTGGAGAGAGAGAGCTTTTCACAAATAAAATTAAATCGTAAATTAATCTTTCCCTGTGTATTTTTTTAAATGCGTAAGTAGTGGAACGTTACTTCTCCTGTTTTCCAAGTGCTGAGCGTTAAGTTGTATAATTAATGGAGGTGGTCTTTGTATTTATTTGTTTATTTAAGCAATAGGACTCAGAAGGATATGGTTCTGTCTTTTTAATTGCCCCCACCAGGTATGTATACACACTGATAAGAGCCCTCTGAGCCTTCTCCAGGCTGAACAGTCCCAGTTCCTCCAGCTTCTCCTCATATGGCAGATGCACGAAGCTCCTCCTGGCTCCATCTTATTGACCCTTTGCTGTACTTGCTAAAGTATGTTCATGTCTGGACGTACCGGGAAGGCCGGAACAGGACCCAGCCCTCCAGAGCTGCGTAGTGGGCAAGGATCACCCCCTCCACTTGCTGGCAGTGCCATTCCTAATATAGACCATTTACGTACGATAAAATATTTTAACTTCACAGTTAATTAAATTTAAATATTTAATTTCCATTCTTATTCTATTAATTTTCATTTGTTATTAATTTACATAATTTATATTTTAATAAGTTTAATATATTAAGGCACAACCATGTAACACTTTCTAATGTGTTCCGATGTCACTGGGCATTTCACCATATCCAAATAAAGCAACCATGCCTTAAATAAAAGAGAAATTTTACTTTCTAGCTGAATTTTCTTGGAATTGGAGATTCACATTTCATTCTTTATTTCAACACACAATTTGAAATACTGACTTTTCCTCACAATTAACATTCTGTTTTCCAGATGATATTATGTTAACATTATTTTTTCAACTGATGATGTGCTGATAAATGAAGTGCAGTTTTTTCTAGTGTATTTGTACAGTATTCACTTCCTTTGATATAAGCTACAGAGTATATGGAATATATGCAGGTTAACATAGCATCAAACTATTTGAAAGTTTTGGATGTTTTTGTTAACACAATTTGTTTTGTAGGAGATTGTGGATTTTCAAATGTCCAGTTTGGATATGTAGGGACTTTCTGATGAGATTGTGGCTCTTTGGAGAGAAGGATTTGAAAGATTGTGGGGTGCTGGAAACGTGTGGTTAGCTCTGCTCTGGTTCAAGGTGTGGTGAGCACATGGGTCAAAGTCTTCCCGAGATCCAGGAGCTTGAGCTGAACCCTCACGATGGACAATGTCGTGAGCTGCTTCCAAATGACCTTTGAGTAGACATCTGCTCTTTTGATCTGCAAAACAAAGGTAGTGAGCTGTGAGGGTAACATATGTGCTCTTACATGCTATAAAAGCTGGTGTGCTTTAAATATGTTAGCTGGTGGCTTGTCTTCTCATCCTCCAGGTGCTTATCCTGCAACTGCCCCACACAGGCTACAAGACCCATGTGCAGCAGTTTAGATGAAGAAACTCACAATTTGAGCTAGAGGCTAGCCAGGGATCAAATTGAGTTTTGTTCTGGCTGCTTTTTTTATTGTTGTGGTTTCTTTTTGGTTTGTTTTCAGTCATTTTATTTGTTTTTTTAACCTCTCGTGACACAAGGAGCTCACAGATCTTACAGATACTTCACTGTGATCAGTTTACTGTCATGTTAAATGACACACATCAAAGAACGGGAATGGATACTGTTGGACAAAAATACATTCCACATCTGCTGCGTGTACTTGGTTACGTTCCAAATGTGAAGTGCAAACTGCTTTGGAATGGCTTGTTTTCAGTCTGATTTATTCTATTTCCTTTCATCCTTGTTCTCAGTGGAATGGATTACGTTGATTCTCACTTAAAAAAAAAAATCCAAACTAAGCAGTGTCAATACTCAATGTTAGCTGTTCCTATTTTACAGTAAGGAATGTGATCAAAACTGTTAGCATTTTGTGTCTGCAGTGGTTCCTGCTTATCCGTCATGCTCACTTGTTCCCCCAGCCTCCTTCCCTTAACAAAGTGATGCTGCAGGCTGGGCTGCCACTTAACAGTTTGAAGTGGATGTGACTGAAGGCTGTGATTTGAACTTAACATTCCATTAACACAGCAATTAGACTCAGTAAGATTCGCATTTGCTGACTATGTAAATTGTTTAGTTAAATCAAAATACCCGCTTTACTGTCATTGCCCTCTTTGTCTAGATTGGAGAGTTCACTGTACTTCTGCCTTGTAGCTTGTGCGATTTGCCCTTGAAACATGGGAGTGCAAGGCAGGATCTTTGTTTCTCTGAGTGCTGTTTGGGCACGTCATGCAACTGGTCCATGAATTTCCTGGAGTGGGGAGCAGCAGATACGCTTACGGTGGGAATAGATTTTTGCTCAGCAGTTGCATGGGACTTGCGGGATAGGAGAGCTCTTTTCAGCTTGCTTTGACTCATACGAGTCACATGCAGTTTCCCTGTGGTGCACTTGCAGCTGGAGGATTAATTAATGTAGCATGCTTTATATCGCTCCTTGCAATATGGGGGGACTGCTAATTCCGGGGCAGTGTTAGGTTTAAGTGTACTTAGTAGGTAGCTTGGAATTGAAGTCTGATTCAGCAAACAGACGTGCTGAAAGAGAAAGGAAGATCTATGAAGAAAAGGTTAAAAAAAAAGGAATAAGAAAAAGTTAAGAGACTGCCAGCCTTTCTAAAATATTTGTTAGACTTCAACCATATGGGGAGTTTGACTGTGCTGATTCAAAAGGAAGAAAAGCAGCTTTTTTGTCAAGAAACATAAATAGCATTGCGCCCTGTGCAGTCAAAAGAAAGCATTACCATGCCTAGTGTCAAGTCAGAAAATAGCATACATGATTATAATGTTCTTTTTAACATTAAAATATGCATTCATTTTTTATTACCTCTTAATGCAGTAACTTTAGTGCATGATTTTAAGAAAGCTATCTAAAGGGATTTCGCCTTCAATAATTTCATTTTTAACGCATAGGTGAAGTAGTTTAATAATATTTACAGATAATATTTCATAAAATAGGTCTGTAATTATTCATTTTATTATTTTATGTTGTCTGTATATTTTATGTCATTTTTAATGAACCTTTTAGATATAAAAACATGCCGACTTAAGTTTCAAATTCTTTAGTTTTGGTAACTGTTCATTGTCCAACTTTGCCACCTAGTGGCTGCAATTAAATAGAACAGTTCATTTAATTTTGAGTGTAACATTACATGTACTGTTATGCATTTTCTTTGCATTGAATTTTATATAATTTTGCATTAGTGTTGAAATAGACATTTTATTCACTATTTTTATTTAAAAACTTAATAAATGAGCTACTGTGAGCACAGGGGAATTTAATGTTAGAAAACTTTTTTTCTTTTTAATAAAGTAGTCTTCTCATAATAGAATTTAAAGAAAAAGTCTGAGCCCTGTAGAAGTCCTACATAACAGAAAAGATATAATTTTAGGCCTTTCCTTATATGTACTGCAGACCACATTTCCTTTAATTTCCCTGTAATATATGTAAAGTGGATCATTCTTCTTCAGCTCTAGTCCTTACAAAGTGGAGAAAAGAGTAACCAGCATCAGCAGTGCTTTTGTTTCTATGTGCGTTATAGACTCTCTTGCAGGCTACGGAGCCCATGCTTGAAGTAATAAATGAGGACAAGACTGTATAAGGATTGATTTCTTCCTTCTAACCCTGATCTGGAAACAGATATGGAATCTAAGTTGTAGTCTTGTGTGCTGTAGCGCCTTCAGTTCTGTGAAACACAATTAAAACAGAAACTCTGCAACAGCTGCCTCTTAAACATCCCCCTTTCGGGTGACGTGTCCTGTCGTGTCCATGCTATAGACAACAGCAGTACAAGTCTGTGGGTCACTGATGGCTCCTGTAACAGGAGTCCACCTGCCATCTCCTCCCTGGCACAGAGAAGGCATCCTTGAGTATTTGGAGCTGGCTTGTATGATACCTTTTTTACTAAATCCAAAGGGACAGGTTGAGGGGAAAATAATTCTTTCAACAAGAAAGAAGCATCATTGTCCATAACGTGGGCATTTAAGATTAAGAGTGCTGTTTAATATTGAAAGATATTGTGACGATAAGTCACAGGAGGCTGTTTTTCAGTTACAGGTTGTCTCTTTTTTTTATCTCTTTTAGGTTTCACAGAATAGAGCTGTTGTTTTTTGAGCAGCAGAGCTACACAAGCCTGATTTCCTTTTGATTTTCTTTTGCTTTATGTCATATTTTGTCTTTCATATATCCCAATGACAGTAACCCCTTCAAGGCAGCTGACAGCATAAACTATGGCTAATTCAAAGCTGTATGTGTGGTGATTGGGCAAATCGGCACTGGAACAGTAATTGCCCTGGCAGAGCATGTAATGGTTGTTCATATTTCAGACCTTTTCTTGATAGTTTGATAATTTTCAGAGATTTCGGTGCATTTTATCTTCCAGTTTTCATCAAGCTTGTAGACATGAAGCATCCTGGAGACTCCCTCTTCTGAATTTGATTGGGTTGACTGACAGATGCAGAATCAATTGAGGTGGTAAAAGGGAGGAGGATCTGTTGAGTGAAAGGGAAGATTAGGCAGTTACACAAAGTTTCCACAAAAAAGGTATCATACTTCTTGATCAAAACATGGCTTAGGGAACATACCTCCCATAAGGAGCTAATGTTACAAGAACATCTGTTAATATTAACATAACATTATTCATATTATCAGGTTCAGTACATCCGATTGTGTAACTATTGGAATATGCTTGGTAAATCCAACAACTCCAACAGGAGTATGTAAACGTAACAGAAGAAAATAAAGGAGAATTGGTGTAAAATTTTCTTTAATGAGAAAGAAGCAAGTCCTTGACACATGTGTTGGGGACCACAAAGAGATGTTGTCTGAGCATTGCAGGAGAAATGAAGATTACTAGTTGCAGAAGCTGCTGAATATGCATTGTTAATTGGATCGCAAATCATAGAAAATTCCAACCTGTCTGGGGTCTGTCCCCATCTGTGGTGAAACGAGGTGCTAGCTGGGCAGGGTGCGAGAGAGCCTGGCCACTTTCTGTGGTCTGCCTTCCTCGCCCTCTGACTGCCCCCATCACTGTTGGCTTCTTACATTGTTAAACAGTGTAACCTTGGCATATGCTTGTGCATCAGTTTATGGATCTGTTGTCTTGGAGTTTGTCCGTTCTCCTGTTCCCCAGTGTTTGTGGTACTGCCTGTGGCAACACGTTCTATAATTTCATGCCTGGTATTTTAGGAAGTAATTTATTTTACCTATTTTAAACTGATCTCCTAGAATGTTTAAAATATGACTGGTGACTTTGGATTCTATGAAGTATATCTGTATGAGGACAAGAAGATCTTTAACTGGGGTATAGCAGGACAACTTAATACAGACCAAGGCTGATGACCATTTGAGGCAAATTGTACATCTTTGGAGAAATTTTAATATGTTTTAAATTATGAGCTTGGAAAAAAACAAATGGTACTACCTTTCTGGAATAACAGGCATTTATACAAGCATAGGCATATATAGAGGGTCTCTTTCGGGTTCAATTGTGATAACAATAGCTGTTTGCTTATTAAAAATAATTTTTAAATGATTCATTAACTTATTTTTGCTCAGAAATGATGCATACAAAGACAATGAAAACTAATTAATAAATGTGTTCCAACTAGCAAAAATAGCATGGTGATAGAACACTATATCAAAATATCTCATGTTAAAAGAGCTTTGCTGTGTTTCAGTGTGTGCTGAGTAGTAATTGTCTGCAAATTCAATGGCTTTATTAAAAATGAATAAAAAATGGAGCAGTACAGCTCCCAAGTACAGCCAGACAGTATGAAGCCCTCTTAATGAAAATGAAGACTCCTAAGCTCTAATATTCTTTTCCAGAAAAAGGCTGGAAGAGAAAATGACATTTATAACGTTAATAGAAAGTCAACAACATTCGATTCTGGTGGAAGACAGGAAAGTGGGAGCCACAGTTGGCAAAAGCTCATTGCCAATGATTAAATCAGTGGAGTCTTATTTGAAAATGTTAACTGAATGCAGAAGCCTTGGGCTTGTGCTGGCATAGTTTTTGTATATTAAAATTAGTTAGTTTTTTTCTGGACTATGCAGATTGTATACACATGATGCAATAGGTTATCCATTTGGCATACCATTAAAAAAGCAGCTAAATAACAAGAACTTCATTTTACTATTTCAAAGAGTGGAAGAGCTATTGAACTTCAAAAAAACTAGGCTCTCAGAAAACCCATAGGAGGTCAGCAGCCACAGCATCAGAGATGACAAAATGGACATTGACTCCTTGGACATGGACATCTTCCTCAGGACCCAGCAGCTTCAAGAGCCTGACCCTATTTGCTTTTCGGGGAAGTCAGCACAGCTGGGCGCCTCTCTCCAGTGTGCGCTAGGTGTCCATAGCATGGAGAACAGACAGGAGGAGTTAAGAGGTGCGCATGCAACTGCAGGTCTGCTATCTCATTGGCATTATAGAGACTTTGCAGGATTAGTTCACAGGACTGGAGTCCTGCAACAGTTGGATGTGGGCTCTGCAGATACGTCAGATATGGCCTTACAGGTTGGGAAGGAGAAGGAGTTGCCCCAGATGCTGAGACAGTAGCAGGAATGCATGGTGCTCTGCTTAGAGATGGATGATGAGGAAATTCCATCTAAATTCAAAAAAATCTTTTTCCCTGTGAGGGTTGTTGGACATGGCACAGGTTGCCCAGAGAGGCTGTGGAGTGTCCATCCTTGGACACATTCAGAACTGGATGGGAGGTGGCCCCAAGTGGGACCAGACTAGACAGTCTCCAGACTTCCATACCCTCATGCTTCTGTAATTCTGGTCCCTTCCAACCCTAATGATTCTGTAATTCTGTAGATAAACTGAAATTATAATTTCATGGAACTTTCGCATGAAGAATCCTAAAGCTAGCGTAGGCACACTAGGATGCACAGAGAATTTTCTGTCCCTTTTTTTTTTTTTTTTTTAATCCAGAAAAAGGTTTGGCAGGGATTTTACTCTGTCACCTCTTTCATTTGGCATGAATGTGATGCCATTTGAGGTAGCTGGGGCAGCTGCACCTTGAGTGTGCTGGCACTGAGCACTCCAAATCCATCTCATTAAATCCAGGCAGTCACTTGATCAGATTATGGAAGGTCTGGCTGGGAGCTTTGGGTGACTGTGAGCTGGCAGCAGCTTTACCCAGATAGTGCTGGTTAGCTGAGGAAGCCCGTCAAGTGACAACAATATTCTGACAACCCCTTTTCCTTTATTCACGTGTTAATTTACATAATCTGTGAAATGAAGCACTAAGGGGAATACAAACAGCTTCATCACTCGTTGACCCTCTTGGGCTTGGGATTGTTTCCTACTCAACCATTCATGCGGGCCTGTTCATTAAATTTCAGATAAAAACTTCTTCCGTGCTGCTTCCTTATTTCAGAGAAGCTGCCTCTAAATGCAGGAAAGTCAGGCTCACTGATTATTTTTTAAACCATTTCCAAAGTTTCTCCTTACTATTTGCAGCTGTGGGTGTATTTAACACTGTTGTGACAGTTTCTTCCTGCTCCCCAAATGTCTGTACCAGCCTTTTCAATGATGTTTTATATTTCTGTGGTAAGCTCTTTTGTGCAAGCGCTGTCATGTTGCTATGGGTGGAAAAAACAAAATTCTTTGCTGAGAACATGAACCTTGATATTATCTTAAATCTAATTGCTAACTAAAAGTTCATTTCCAAAATGTATATTAAGAAATACAAAATTAGAGAGATTGCTTTGATCATAGAGCTATTTTATGAAAGTTAGAAGGTAGACAAAATTTCAGTCTCTCATTGGCTTGATAGTCTGTCTGTTACAAGATTTCCTAATTTTTAGTTGCTCTGGGGTTTGATGTCTGAGTTGAGGTAGCAGGGAGTTTTTATTATAGCAAGAACATTAAGTTTTTTTGTGGTTGCAGAGTTCCCAAGAGTCACATAGTCTCCTTTCTCTCCAAATTAGATTACTGCAGTTTGCCTAAGGACTAAACCCACCCAGAAAGTTCAAGAAGGCTGGTTATAAAATTTACTGTCTGATTAATGATTATTATTTCTTTAAAAGCAATAATCCTTGTTAGAAATCACAAATATGGAAATGAGAATGGGGATGATTATCATTAAGAAAGGGAAATAAAATGCAGTGTTTGTGTTGAAGCAGATCTAATGGAAAACCTCAATATTCTGTGAATGTGTGAATCCCTGTGTTGTTTATGGTGACTCTGAACAAATTTAAAGAATATGGAATCTTTATCAGAAGATTGGGCATGGAAGTATTTGTGTTCTCCCGGCTCCCCCAGATTTGCAAATCATCCTTCCCTGCAAAATGCCCTTAAGAAAGAATCAGGTTGAAAGAAATTATCATTATTATAATTATATTATTTATCTGTTTATCTATATTTTTATATCTACTAGTGATTTTGTTAGAATAACTCTACTTAGTCCTGATCTGAATAAAGTACATTGTTTATTGGTCTCATATACTGGTTTTTGAGTGTGGAATGGTTACAAGGATGCTTCCTTATGTGTCTTTGAGAAGTATCAAAGTTCCTTCATCCTGCTAAATGTAACTCAGACCTGTCTGACTGTGTGATAGGATTTAAGATAAAAATAACTTTGAATTTAGGGAAATAGATTAGGCAAATACAGTCACAACTTCCTGTTTTTAATTATGTTAGTGTGATTATAGTTTTATGGGGTTTTAGAGCATCTGCAGCTCCCACTGAGAAAAGTTATCACCCATGTCATGGATATTCTGTCTTCAAAAGATTGGTCAATGGGAAGAATGAATTTTTAGATGTTCTGAAAAAAAAAATGAAGCTAGTAATACTGAATTTATAGCCTTTCAGATATATGCAGTGAGATGCTCAAAGACATAGGTGCTTAGCACTCACTGATTTTTTAAAAAAGATGAAAATTGTACCTGAAAAATATGTGCCTGAAACTGAAAAGAGTTAGGTGCCTAAACTGGCACCCTAAGGTACCTAGATTGTGTACCTTTTATTAATAATACACTGGCCTCCTTTTTATTATTATTATAAGCATACTGTATATCCCAGTTTTAAGCAAAATGCTGGTGGTGAAAGAGTTAAGTTTCTGTCAGTATTTAAAAAGTGACTCATTAACTCATCTGATTGGAGATGTAGAGAACCGGAGACATGTGAGACTTAGACCACTGCCATAAAGCACTGAGGGATTTAATTTTCAGCTATAATATACCTATTAGGCCTTTTCAGTGCTAGAATATTCAGACCATCCCAAAAGAGTGATGTCTACCTGAATGATGAACTGTGTCATAAACAGGTTAATTCAGCTGGCCTGATTCCAGATATATCCTCTTACAGCTTTAAGCAGTTATTTCTCAGGATATTTATATTTTCAAAATCATTATCCATAGATCTCAATTATTTGATTTTTTAAAATTAAATCTATCAGTGTTTTAGGTAATCACAAGTGTTAATTTCAAAATCTGAATTAGCACGCGGAGGTTTTGGTGTTCTCTCGAGTTCTTTTTGTCCCAATGTCAAGAGCGAAGCCTGTGCCCCTGATGTGCTTCAGGGAAGCAGGTAGCAAGGCCCCTTGTCAGTCCTGCCTTCAGTTCGTGTGAAACACGTACTGCCAGACAAAGCCTCTGCCCATTGCGAGGGTGGTTCTGTAGTCCTGAGAACCCAGAGTGAATTAAAGTCTAGACTCTGTAATTTTTTCAGGCTACTGGGAAGGGCTAAATAACAAATCACCTCTGCCCGGTCGAGAACAGAGGTGGCATTGCGTCGAGGATGCTCTCGCTAGTCCGTGCATCGTGAAGAAAGCAGTAATAGCAGCAGCAGCAGCAACAGCAATAACAACAGCAGCAGCAGCAGCAGCAGCAGCAAGAGACCTTCGGAAAGCCGTGTATTGCAGGGGATTGAGATAGAAAGATTCAATTACATCTCTGTCTTTCCCAAGTTCAGAATGGTTGATACAAACCTTATGCCACACGCAGCAAAAGATGTGTGTGAATATGGGATTTGCTTTGTAGTACCTGGATGCTGAGGAAATAAAGACGTGCCTCTGGGATTTTGGTGGTGGTGGAGTGCTTTTTTTTTTTTTTTTTTTTACAAAAATCGTCTGGAAGAGAAGAGACTGATTTACTCTGATTTACTCAGGCCAAATAAGGATATTTTGAAAGCACAGCTTGGGAGCTGGAGGGTGACTGCTTTCTCTACCTGCTTCCCTGTACCTGGGGCTGAAAAGTGAGGAGCAATGGACAGTGTCTCGGAGGAGACAGGAATGACCGAAGCTTGGTGAAACCCTGACTGTTGTCGGCTGTCCTCTTCATGCAGTGCTGTGGGCTGGTGCACCGACGGCGAGTACGGGTTTCCTATGTAAGTTTTTGACTGTATTAGAGTGATGGTACCTTGTATGTTCAACTGCTGGTATATTAGATAGCGTGGTATGGCTCGTTTGAGTATTTTAACTTATATCCGAGTAACCAATGAGGGCACTGAGCATATGTACATTGAGTTTTCACAGCACAGGAACATAAAGATTGTTTTCACAGGTACAAGTTTTTGACATCTCTTTTCTCAGAATCTGCCCATAGCAAGATTGTATCTTGTTTCAAAATACCTTTCAGTGTTAAAAAAATGGAAGTCTGACCCTTTTGACTGTTTTTTCTTTAATGTACGAGTGGGTTTTTTTTGATAATATCTCTGTGTAAAGTGGAGTCATTAGAAAAGGACATCTATACTTATCCATATATGATAACTGAAAATCAATCAGGTTTATAAATAATTACGGACTGGCACACAAATCAGTTGAAAAACAGAGAGGAACATAGAAATCCTCTTGTAAGGTAGTTCTTTTGAAAAAGGGCAGCAGCACCGTGGCAAAAGTGTGGCCTGATGGTTTGTGTGGTTTGTTTGCTTCCCCTAACAGGTTATTTCCCTACTCTGATGTGATAAGACTGCTCTGTATTGCAAAATGGCTGTCTCTAATAAATTCCACAAGGAAGGCTAGTGCCAAAGCTTAAATATTTGTAATGAAAAAGATTGGCTATTAACTGAAATATGTCTGAACTATACTTCTGCTGATATTACAATCTCCTAAGTAATTCATTTATGTTCTAACATTTCTTTTCTTTTCTGCTGTTTGGTTGTCAGGTGGATGTGATAAGGAACAGGAGGTTCAAGCAATTCGGCTAACCTGCAAATTGAAATTGCTGAGTGTTTTCAACAGGCAGCTTGTAGCTCTTTGCACAAAAAAAAGAGCAAATATATCAGGGGAAATAATTCTGATGTCAGGAGTGTCAGTGTGTTTTCTCTGTGTCATAAAAAGCTCTTTTACCAAACACTTAAATCATGGTCACAGAACAAGCAAGGTCATAATTAGATGTCATCTAAATCAACGTTAATATAGGGGAT
This sequence comes from Crypturellus tataupa, assembly GCA_034781795.1. Classification (NCBI taxonomy): domain Eukaryota; kingdom Metazoa; phylum Chordata; class Aves; order Tinamiformes; family Tinamidae; genus Crypturellus; species Crypturellus tataupa. The sequence goes on from JAWLRI010000166.1 coordinate 228,171, forward strand.
GTATAGAATAAAAATCATTAAAGACAAAACACATCTCTACTTCTTTATAGTGCAGAGATGTAAACAGTTTTACTTGTAAGTGTGGTGACAGTTGTTTTCCATGGATAATTTGACTTCAGATGTATTTTTTTCTTACTAGTGCAACAGTTGATACTGTTCTGTAAAAGCAGGCAGAAGAAGGGAGATTCTGATTTAGTTTTCCTTCCAAGTTAGAACTTTAACAATAGTTAACAATTAACAAGTGCAATATTTTGCATAAATTATGCAAAATCCAATGTGTACTTTATTTCAACCATCAATTCAATATAAAATATAAAATTGGACTCTTGTGATGCATGTATTTATTTGGTATATAATTACTCACATTTTGGTGCAGAAACAGAAACATGAGTATATTTAAAGCACTGCTTTGTTGGTTGTCTCATGATAGTGTAAATTAGGGTCATATCAAAGCAATAATGCTTTCATTTCTCCTTACTATTTTTACTTACAGTAAAAACAGCCATTGTGAATAATAATATCTAGATAGAAAAACAAAAAATTTTCCTGTTTGCAAACTATCTTCCAGTGCCTGGATATGTCAGAATATTAAATTATGAATCACAGTGAAATCATGTTCAGTCCTTAACAACACACCCTGAACTTAATGAAGTCCACTCTTTTTTGGATGTTTGTGAACAGTAGTGGGGAGAAAGGTGCTTATAGTACTTAGAAAGTTTTGAACCTTATTTTGTGACACATGTGCACAGGATATTTTGTAATTCTTTAGCATCAGTTCTTACTAACTGTGTACAGAAAGGATGCCCTGTTTTGGTTAGAATAATTGAAATTGAGTATATCCTTCATCTTTTTCATCTGAAAACCATTACCTGAAAAATGACCATGTTCACAAATGACTTAATTACAATGAATTTTTTCTCTCCGGTTTGAATCCTTGCTTATCCAAACCCTTGATTATCCAAAGCCTTTTATTACTGAGTTTTTGATGCTCCCCATGGCATTGGGCTAATTGGGGTTGTACTGTATGTTGTACTTTCGAGATGAAAGTGCTGAAATTAAAGTGAGATAGGATATGACTCTTTTTATTGCACTTCTTACTCACTGGGGAAAAAGATCAGACTTTTATTCTGCATTATTAAGTTTTAGTTATTAAGTGATCTGTGAATCCAGGTAGTGAATGATGCAACTTAAAAGAAGTTAATTTGGGGGGATTAAGATGATACCGTCTATGTATTTAATAACATGACCACACAGAACGATCGTTTTGCAACCAATCCATGTCTTTATGGTTCAGGTCCTGAAACCTGTGCAGACTAAAGGCAGGTTCAATCTCTTTGACTTCAGGGTCAGATATAGATGAATCACTCAGTTATGTGGACTCGTGTTCTCTCTACTCATAGCTTGGAGTAGCAGCGCTGCGGAAGGAGGAGAAAATGGAGAAGGAGGTGCTCATATTATTGCGCAGCTCCTTTCTATGTCTGCTGTGTGTAAGATTGTACCGCCCCAAAAGGTTAGTCCTGCACTCAGGTTTTGCTGCTTGAGTGCAGTCCAGACAATACGGCCGTTAACAAGATAAAGTGCAGCTCGGGCGTTCTCACCAGGCGTTCCTGTTCACCGAGTCTTCCTACTGCGTGGCTCTGCTTACAGTCCACAGCCACTAAGTTTCTGGTCTCTCTCTTCCTGTTCTGACAGTTTCTCCCTGCAGGGTGGGTAATCCTGGGCACGTCGGGGACTCTGAAATCTCTTTAATATTCTGTGGCACAATCTGCTGCTCCTCAAGGTAGGGTGTTTCATACGCACATTGTGATGACACGCTCTTTCCTAATTCCAGGGCCATATACTGAACATTTTAATGGCAAAAGCTGAAGATAATTCTGAGCAGCTTCTTCACCTTATTCCTAGTCGTGTTTGTGAGATGCGGTCATGCTCTCTGTCAAATGGCAACTGTGCTTTCCTCCGTTGTAATTCATACTGAGAAACAGCACTACAGAACTTGCCAACCTGACAATCTGCTTCTGGGGGGTGAAATCTGCAACACTTGTGCTCTCTGTATTTTGTCCTCAATTTTTGTCAGAATTCCCTTTGCCAGTATGTCACAGAACATGTAAGCATCAGGGAACCTCAAATCTGGCTAGTATATTTTAGCTTGCAAACCTCAGTCCTGCTTTTGCCAGGTTCAGCTTTCAGATAAAGTTACAATCTGACCATGTCTTGGCATGGAGCTGTGCCGCTGTGAAAGTGTTCTGAGCATGGATTCCAAGATGTTTCTAAAGCCTGCACATTTCTGAGTATAACTATCATGAAAATAACCATCTGAATATAGCAAAATATAGCTGTCAGCCACTTGTTTTTCTTTGCTTGACTGAATGTACATTCTCCACTTCCTGTTTCATTTTCAGTGCTGCGACCTATCTGTAAACCTGGGAAAAACTGCTTATATGGAAACATGGTAATGGTGGGTATGAACTGTGGCAAGTGAAAGCAGTAATTGGTACAGGAGGAGAGTGAATGCAGCCTTCCAAAAGGCTCTAAAGATCGTGAATGTGGGTATGACCGAATGCAGAGTCGGAAGCCACCTATAAGCGCACATGACTTGCATATCTAAGTACTTGACCACATAAGTTTAATACAGAAAGTGCTTAGGCTCATTCCTCACTTCTCAGGGTGCCAGCATGTGTACATAGTTTGTGTTCATTGCCAGTCCCAGAACTGGGCAGCAAAGACTAGGTAGGTACAGCACAGCAAGGCCTCTAATGAACCAGATAGATAAATTACAGGCTAAATTTCATTGCATATTTAGTGACAGTTTCAAATCTTCAGATTCTTAGAACACTGTATTTAGTACTTATTTTGCTTCACAGTGTGATAAACTCATCCTGTTGACTGCTTAAAATTTAGCTCTTTTTAGAATTATTAAATGACATTGTTGGTTAGTCAAGAGGACCATTCAGTGTAGGTTTGAGTCAACTTTTGAAAGATTTTTCTCAAATAGCTAGTTTGATAAAGCATGGGGAATATGTCTGGAAGGCAAATATTCATTTCTCCTGAAATATTTCTTTACAAAGGTCTTTTGCAATTTTTTATTATTAAAAACCTTTAAAAATGCATTCCAAAACAATTTGAAGTTTATTTAAGGATTAGCAGGGAAATTTATGGTATGATTTGCACTCAGTATTTTAGTTTAACATAATTAAGCAGCTTGGTATGATTTTGTTTCAAGATGCCTCTTTTCTACCGGTGGGGACTGTAACTGGAGAGCTTTGTGCCTGCAGCAGTGAGCAGAGGCCAGACGTCTGGCTTTTTGCGCTTGTGTCTGGAGGATATTCAGACCTCCTCAGGGAATGGTCTCTTTTTGGTGCTGTTAGGTTTGGATTAGGGTTTTGTCTGTTTCTTTTGATACTGTAATCTTTTCCATCACTTAATCATATTTCTCGCCAGACTGTTCTTTATCATAGCAAATGGTGTCCTTCTCCTTCTTTTGCCCATTGCCTCAGGATCTCTTCTTTGCTTGCCCCTTTATAGCTCCCCTCCCCAATTTCACTGCCTCCTGCTTTTTTGTCCAGCCCTCCCTTTCTCTGGCTTGACAAGCTGAACTCTTGCTTCATGTTTGCACCCTTCTTTTCCTTCGGTTGACACTGGCCCCAACCTTGCCTTTTTCCTTTTCTTTGCACCCTTCTTTTCCTTCATCTGACACTGGCCCCAGCCTTGCCTTTTTCCTTTTCCAAGACTGCACTTACTAGAACTATTTGTGCCCCTTAACCTACCATACCATCGATCCTAGCGTTATATGTATCCATGTTCCTTTCTCCATTGCCCTTTTTGACAAATTTAGTGCAACATAGAACTGTTCCCAAAGAGAAGTTGCATGAGAAGGTGTCTGTGAATGAACTGGGTTACATATATCGAGGATTTTCCTGCTTGATTCTCATTGCATTGTAGACAGAAAACTGAGATGTTGCGAAGGAGGAAAGACAGAATAAGGAAGTTACAGTGTTCTGATAATGAGACTAAAGTGACATGATTCAGCACATATACTGTGTAAATGCAGTTGTAGCAGCTGGCTACCCTCAGCGGTGCACATCTGAAGGGAGTTGGCCTGTAGTGTGAAGTGACGGGATTGCCCTTGGTTTTCAGTGCGTATGACTGTCATAAAACTGTTAGGAAGCACTTCATAACTCTGGATTTGGGGGAAACTCTATGTTATAAATTTCTCTATATAAGTATCAGAAGTCCTCATGCATTTTTTTTCTGTACTCCACTTTTCAAATATTTTACTTGAATAAGAAAACTCAATAAATGAATAAACTGGAATAAACTGGAATAAACTGCTATAGCAATATTAAAGGCAAAGTAACATACACCAAGAATCCCTCTTTCAGTCAGTGTAGACTAGTGAAAACACAAGTAATAATACCTGTATAATACCTGGATTGAGGGAAATAGTTCCCATTTACCTTCCATTATCCTGCTATACGTCTTTGAACTATATAACTGTTTTAGTTATACTGTAGATAATAGTTGGTGTTAATCTAGTCTGTTGTCATTTCAGTCCTCTCAAGTGAAACATGACTTATTTGTGCTCTCTTTTTTTTTTGATTGTTTGTATATTTGGTTTTGATAGACAACATTCCTTATTTCTGATTCTTGTGGCTACCTTTAGATACTTGCCTTCCATTTTAATAGCTCAATCTGCAAAGCCTGTCTTTAGGAAACAAAATATAACATTTTCATGCTCTTTTTCTTTAATTTTTTTTTCTTCGTTCTGTTTTCCTTAGATTTTGAAATTAATAAACTAGTAAAAGAACTTTTAAAAAACTTTCTTAGGTTTAATAGAATAAAATTGAACATTTCCTTCTCATTGTGCATTCTTAAGCTGTATGAGGATATAATTGGTAGACAGAATTTTGTGACAATGCTTTCTTTCACTTCGTAATTAATTTAGTCATGCTTGACTAGCAGATTTAAAACGTAAAATTTCAAATTAGCAATATCATAGGTAAATAGTCTGAAATAAAGATTTTGTGCATATTATTTCAGTGTTTGAGCTTTCTGAAGCTTTATTTTCAATAAGTAAATAGGTTTCAAATTTGAAGTAAGACATATACTTACAGTGGTGCCTGTTCTATTACTGCACTGTTAGACATAGTAAGTAGGAATCAGGACTTGTAACCTCTGTTTCCAAATATGTTAGTGAATCATCCTGTCTATGAACAAAGCATGTTAAAAAGGGTTGTGATGAAAACCCCTTTGATGGAAGTAGACCAGTACTAGAGTTGTTTTATACAAATCCTGAATAAATCAGTATTAAAAACAAAACAAAACAAAACAAGCTAATTTAAGATACTGTTACTGTTAAATTAAAAACTCAGTCTTCTTATCTGTACATTTTTTCTTTTCAACTTATAGTCTTCCTGACCTCTCTCTTTCCTCCCTTTTAACAGCATGAATTTTGATCACCTCATATAGTAAAATAGAAATTGCTTTAATAAATGAAAGGTGTAACAGCTTTCTTTTCTCATATGGGCATATTCCAACTAACTTCTCTCCTTTCCTTTCTTTGCACTTTGTCATTGCTTCTTTGTATTCTTTCCTAACCTATTTTTTTTTTCTGCTTCAGCAATTTCTTTTCCCTTCTGTTCCTTTTGGCCTCCCTCATATTTTTTTCATTATCTTGCCCCCACATTTCCTGACTTCAATTGTGAAGAATAATTTATTATCTGTGTCAATTTTAATGCATTTTTGGATGAGTTTGCATTCCATAACAGTTTTCTGAAACTGCGAAGTCATGATAAATTAACTGGCTGTCATATAATCCTGATGGAGTCTCCTTACTACTCTGATGAAGGATACCATGTTTAATATCTTTCTTACCAACTTTATTCCAAACCAGAGTAGCAAAGTGAGAAAATTATTATCAGGGAGAAAAAAAAATCAGCCTTGAATTGAAAAGCTGGATTTGGTGAAGTGCTAAACATAGAAAGAAGTTGTTCTGTTGAACAGAAACTGCTCTGGAAGTCTTGAAATGGCTGTGACACAATTGAAGCTCCACTTCCTGGAGGAATGTGGACGGAAAAGGAAATTGGTGGTTAGTGAATGAATGAAGAAACAGAGGTAGTTATAGTAAATGTCAGTAGGCTGGAACCGGACAATCAAGATTATTATAAGGAGATTAGTTCTTTACTGGATCCTAAAATAGCTGGATGAACCCATTTTATTTAGGGGATTGATTCATGCCTTTTTTGCACAGAAGAGAAAGAAACTTCCTGCCCCTGGGGAGTCCTTAAAAAACTCTTGATAGTCAAGTCAAGAGAAAATAGGGAAGAGAGATGTTTTAGTTTGTCCTGTTTGCAAAATGTAATTTACTCTCCAGTACATAGGTTCGTTCCTGCAGCTGCAAAGTTGTTTTATGGCTCTGTGCCACCAGGCAAGAAGATCTTCATCTCAAACATGCTGCATTAATAAAGTTTGTGCTTGTTCTTTATTTAAAACTAACTAGTTATCAAAGAGGAGTAGTTTTTACACCCTCTTCCTCTAGATGGAACCACACTGCTGAAATACTGTTTTGTATAAGAACTGAAGAAAATGCTGAAGCCTGTTATGTGCTGTGTTCAAATGCATACATGTGGTAGAAGCATACTAGGTTGCATTAGAGTGTGACAGGAAAGAAGGAATGCGCTTGATTTTGTGCTGCTTTAGGAAATAAATGTTCTGTTGTGAAGTGTATGCAGACTTTAGTAAATTACAGTGTAGTGAATGTTATTATCGTTCTAGGAATATTGTCCTTATTCTTCAGCTGTCAAAGTAGAGCCAGATACTTCATCCCATCCTTGGTCTCCGTACTTTCTAGTTCATGCTTAATAACCAGAGCTAGCAATAGCAGTTGTCGACCTCACTTTTATACTCTTTTATTTATGGGATCATGGACAGGGCTTGGCCGACTGTAGCAGGCCAATACCTGCTTTCATAGTAGAAGCATCTTCATTTACTTTTGCTCAACTTTCTTTTTATTTTTTACAGACAAAACTATTGCTCTTTGCTAATGCTTTTCCTATATTTTGTGACTAGTTTTTTTTTTTTTTTTCAGCAACTTGCATATATGCATGTTCTTTGAGGTTTCTGTGTCTCAGCAGCTAAGGAAGGAAAGGTTTAGCTGTACAGTTCTTTTAAGATTGTGTCATTTGATTGATGTTATCCTGTCTTGTGGACCATGGGAAACAAGGTAATTTATTACCGCCCGTTTCATGGAATCTGTTTACCTCATAATGACAAAATGATAGTGATATAGTAAGTGATAATGTTATTTCATGACTATTGCACTGACTTTATTTGGACTTTTCAAGCGCCTGGTAAAACAATATACCTGAAGCATGCCAGTATCCATATGTCCATATATTGGATTAACACATCTACAAAAGTCCAAATGCTGCCTTAGAAGTAAGCTTAACCTGGACTGTGGAATAATGGAACAGTTCAAATGGAAAGAATTAGAGAATAAAGAAAATTTAGGAAGGATGCCAAACAGAAGAATTCAGCAGACCTTGAAGAGGAATACGATGTCTAGAAAAACTAAATGGAGAGGGGTCAAGCATATGGAAGCTTTCTAGTGCAAGTGTTTATTATGGCCTTGTGCACCACCACAGAGGTTTGTATTATTGTGTCTACATAAAATGGACACTCATTTCATTAAAAATATGTGTCTGTGTAACATATACATATGTATACTACGTATATAGTATACTAAAGTAGTACAGACTGCCATATTTTTACAAATTTTAATTACACTATGTGGGTAGTCCTCAGCTAATGTCTTATAGCTTGATTTGAAGGGAGTTGTCGGGAATCATGTTTCAAGCTCATTGTCACCCCAAAGTTATTAAGTATTGTCATGTCTGGTCTCCTGAGCCTCCATTTTCTTCACTTTTGTCCTCGTAAGCATTTTTAATTGTGTAGCCTAGCTTGGAAGTTGTAAGTAAGTGTTATTTTCTTTTTAGTCTTAAGCTGGCTTGTGTTACAGTTAGAGAGTGATTGGGTGATAACGCGTATCTCACGCAAGAGTGTACTAAGCCCAATGTTCAGCGCGTACACTGGGAGATTTTAAGAAATACCATTTCTTAAAACACCAACGCATTCTCCAGGCCCGATGCAGGTGCGTGTGGGCCATGGGGAGGCAGGTGAGTCCCTGTATCCAAGTCTCCGGTGGGTGATGAGACACCCTCTTGTGCACCAGAGGACCAACACGTCCCCAGGGAGTTTATCCCAAACATGTTAAAACTGCTAAATATTCTCCCTTTCCCCATTTTATGTTCAGTTTTTAAATTGCTTTGAATTATGGTTAAGGAGCTGCTGTGTTTCTAAGCACTCCAAAGTGTTCCTTTTAGATTATCCTTTTACAGAAAATGTTAAAGGACTGGAGACTGAACTGAATGAAATGAAATTTCAGAAATGAAATGCAATTATTTTTTATTTAAAAGAGGAAAATCAAAAAGAGAAACAACAGAGAAGACGAAAAATCTTTCCAGATTTAGGTATAGGTATAGGCTATAGGCTCTGATATGGACTGAGATCCCAGAGGTATTTTTTGTTCTGTGAGCTCTCCTAAATAACTTGTGATGAAGCTTTGGCTGGATTCAAAATAAATCTTTCTGCTTTATGTGCAAAGTTTGGTCACAATAACTAGTGCTATTCTTTCGCAAAAACACCAAACAGAAATGCTTTCTATCATCCTCAAGAAATGGCATGATTTTGTGTCCAGGGAAAAATTTGTTTTTCCAAGTTACTGTAAAAGTACCAGGTGTATAGTGTACATATTTGTATTAGGAAGGTCATATATTTTCTGGAAGAAACACCGTTAGATAGAGAACATGTCTGATTGATGATAGAGAAAAGCCATTTTATGATTATCACAGTGAAAAAAAAAGTTCAAGAGCTTAAGAGTAGTTCAAACAGCTGTAAATAAAATTTTTGTAAAACTGCCAAGGTCAGCGAGACCCAAAGCGATTTGCTGATTAAATGATGGTCACATCTTGATGGTCAATGTGTCTGTGGGTTGCCTTTAACTTTTGCACTCCCATATTTCAAAACTGAAAACATGCTGAAGAAGGACAAATTAGGCCAAAAATAAAGCTTTCTCTTTGTAATCTGTGTTATGTCTGTGCAGTTTGCATTTGCCCTGCAACTCTGTTCTTCTTTGCGCCTGAGGAGCAACCCAAGTGTGAGACCTGGGAATAGATTTGGAAGTCACCTCTGTCACTTTGCCATTCAAGGCTTTTTTTTTATTTTGGTAATTGATTACTTTTTGGATTCAACTTAGCAAATCATAACAATTCTTAATATAAGATTTACCATAGGCAATTTAGTTATTACTTTACCCTTGCTCAAATAGATTAGCTTTTTCTAGTTAATTTTTCAGTGTACTTCCCGGACTGAATATATATATATATTTAATGGTTTTGTCATAACTCCACAGTTCAGTTGGCCTCATCAGCAGGACTGGTCAGTGAAAAAGAAAATTAGGACCTAGGGAAGATTGACGTGTATGAAACCTTTTCTTTCTGGAATTAGAGCTGGTTATCTGCGGTGAGTAAGTACAATGTGCCAATTAGTCACAAGTCAGGAAGATAAAGTCTTCTGCCCAAAGCCAGCTAAGAAGAAGAATTTATGGCCTATGTGGGGGAATGAAGAATTGCTTTCCAAAGATAGGTTGGTGAAGCAAGCTGTTGAACCCAGAGTGTTCTCCTTGACCCATTTCAGGCCATTCAAGCAGGAGGTTGGTAATGATCCAGTCAGCAGGGACTTTGGTACTTGCTGAAAGGGGGACATGGTGATCTTTGGGCCTTCCTTGTGCAAGATAAACTTTAGATACAAGTCGTTCTAAAATTTGAGTTATAGTGCAGTCCCAGTGTAATATATAATGCTTCTTACTGAGATAGAGGTGTTTAATTACTGCTGTTTTTCTTCACATACTTATTTTTCCTGTCCCCAGATTTCTGAGCATCATTCTGCTATGTAATATTACCAATTACTTTCATCCATCAAACCAACAGATGCACTCCTTGAGCTATCTCTACTAGTGGAATGTTTATTTTGGTGTATAAAAGTGACATAATTTGTGGCCTTTTTTTTCAGTACAATGATTTTAATTAAATTGGGGTGTGTTTGGCAGCCCAAGAGTATAATAAATGCATGTAATATATAAATATTATGTGGACACACTAAACTTTCTGACTAAGTGCAGTTAATTAGTCCTTTAAAAAAAGAAAAAAAAAGCATTTCTGTATTTTTGCCTGAGAAGTTCTGTTACACACCTTAACTATAAAGATAACATAAACCAGAGTTAGCTGTTTTCTGTTCATCTTTTGAACTAGCAGATCATACTGTCTGTCTTGTATGCAGATGGTAAATTACAGGAAGCAGAGATCCAGCTACATCACACAATTTGCCGTATGGCAGATATAAATATGCACAGCAGCCCCAAAAGGTTGTATCTACCAGTATCCTTGTTAACATACAGACCACAAAATGGCAAATATTCAGAGCATTTTTAAGTTCTTGCTTCACAGTATGCTTCTTGTCCCCAAGGAACTAGTTAACTTAGTAGAGCAGACTCTGATTTTTTTTTTTTTTCACTGATGACTAAATTGATTACAAAACAAAGTTGTGTGAGAGTAAAATTCATATCTCTCAGACACTTGCACAGTTTTAATAGTGAATTCAGGTATTCCTGCTTTAAATGTCATCATCCATATTTGCTGATTGGTGTTGAAATGATTTAAAACATTGTCTAATAACAGAGAAAAATAAACTTCAATGGTAGGAAGATTCTCATTCATAACAGGGTCTACTGTATCACCAATTTCTGAAAGCAGAAAGTGGTGAAATTCAGCATTCTGTGTTTTTAAAACTTGGAAATTGGTAATTGACGGTTTTATTGCCTCAATTATTGCTATAACCTAGGTTATTTGGCTTTTTGATCAATACAAGAGATATTCACAGGACAATAATATTGCTTCTGTGGGTGTATTTAATTAGTGTTAGAAGTAATTATGATTTTAAAATATGTTTCTGCTTCCCCAGGCAACTTCATGTTCTCTCAAAACTTTGCTTGTGCTTATACAATATTCCACTTGCTTTGTTATATAAAATATTGCAAATGAGTCATCTCAGTTTGCATGTTTTGTTCTAAAGTAACTGTTAGAGTAGTCAGAGTAATCACAAGACAAGTAATAGAAAAATAGAAAGAGCAATATTGAAGTCATCATACCAGTAAATAATAATAAAGGATATTGCCCAACTGTTTAAATGAATGAATACAGTGAAAAGCATTTATTTAGTTGAATAAAAGATGTATATAATAGGATTTGTATACTGGGGTACTCAGTGTACTTTTCACACTTCTGTATGTAAGAATTAAAACTTTCAGCCTTGCAGAATCAAACAAACGCACTACATGTTAAGAAATGTATCAGTTATTACTTGGAGTGCCTTTCTGTCACAAAAGCCCTTGGCTTGCCAGTGATTATTGATCTGCTTTTTCTTTGTATTCTCAAACTTAATTTAGTGATGCTCACCAAATATTAAATCTATCTAAGTAAGTATTCTTCAGCACTTCCATTATTAATGAAAAATAATCCAATTTTTACAAGTTTCTGTATGATACTTTACAGTATCCTATAAAGCATCATGCAGAAACTTGTAAAAATTGGATTATTTTTCATTTCTTTAAGAGTTTTACTGAGTTATTTGCTCTTTATGCTGCTGAGTAAGAAAGATAACAAAATAAATTTGTGGTCCTACTTATCTTAAAAGTAAACTACTGGGATAGAAAAACAGATCCAGATATCATTAGTATCTAAAGAATTTCTTCCTGTTCTGGGAAACATCATCCTTCAGTTAACTGCAGTTTTTCAGGTAATTTATTTTGAAAATGTGGGTGATGATTATACCCCTAAAACAACTGATTAGGAATGTTGTTTAAATTGAACTTGGAGTTGTCTGAATTCTAGGTGGTTTTCTAGTGTTGCATTTAGGAGGATTCTCACTGTTGTAAAGCCATGTTGTTTCCTCCCCATCCTTTTGGTGTAGCCAAATATGATGACCTTCCCACCTCGCGTCCTAACTCCTCCTTTCATCCCAGACATGTGAAGTCTGAAGTTAGGTAACTTGGAAGTTTTCTATGACCAGTGTCTTTATTTTTTTTAGAATTACACTAGTAGAAATTTGGTTTTCATGTCTTAAACTTTGAGAAGTTGCTCCTTGGATAAGTCTAGAGCTATGAGTGCAGTTTGGACTGCAATAGGGATGTCTGCTTTGGCTGAGGCACATGACTCTCACTGTCCTCCTCAGAAGTGTTTGCATTTTGGTGGCCTGGATGGGACTGGGAGAGCTCTGTGGCCTCAGCTGCCATGATGGACTGCATGGAGCTGGGATTGGGATGAGCAGGGGTGAGGATAAGCAGAAAGATGCAATTGCGAGGCATCCAAAGTGAGGCCCAGGGGCAACTCCGAGTGCAGACCAGGAAAAGGCCAGATCCTAGGAGGCTGCATGGGACATGTGTGGGGCAAAGGTAGTCCAACCATCCTGTAGGAACAGGGAACTGAGGAAAGAGCATGGAATGAGGAAGAAAAATGGTATGAAGATATAGAAGGACTGCAAGTTCCTTCTTTAAGGAGGTCATAGGACCTCATAAAAAGAGGTCATCCTTTCAGATAGGACAGGGTCATGGCTATTGTAACTGTTGGAGAAAAATTCCCTTCCCAAGCAGAGATGGAAATCAGGTGAAACAGAAATAGAAACCTGTTTCTGAGATGCCGTATTTTTCTGGTCCTAGTGAGAAAAAGAGCATGTGCCTTTTTGGGAGGACTGGCCTATATGAAGAAGAATAGTAACAGTTTTGCAGCTCATGTCGCAGAGTCCTGGATTAGGCATAAATGTAAGAGCTTTTCTTTGATGGCCTTCCCTAAGTGTTGCAATATTCCATTATGTTCATGTAATTGCTTCACAAACTTTAATGTGCACATTTACAGCATTTCTTTGCAAGGTAATATCATTGCTTCTGTTTTATAACTAAAGGGCTGACATATTAATTTAAGTGTCTGCATTTTTTAGGAACACTCTGCCCTCATACTGAAATACATACTGCCCTCATATATTCTGAAAATGTGGGATTTTATAACCTTAAGATATGTTTCAAATAAAGCTCTGAATTGACTGCAGTTGTGAACACACTATGATAAAGCTTGCTGTGATCAAGTTCATTTCATGCATAACTGTTCTCTTCTGGTGGTGTTAGGTTTTCCTGATTAAAACCTAGAAGCTGAAAAACCAGACGCTGCACTGGTGTTGAGAAATTATCTTAAACCTGCCATATCCTAGAATTGTTTGTATACATTCTAATATAGTCTTGGACGATCGAAAACCCTGTTCTGTTTTTCCATATGGTCTAGTTAGAGCTCAGTATGGATGATATTCAGAAATAAATTTGTTTTCTTGGGGTGATGCATCTGTTGCTGCAGTAGGAGCTTGTTAAGTCAATGCAGGATGGGCTCACTGGGGGAGAGAGGATGTATAAGGCATAAGCATCTCAGACTTGAACACTTACTATTTGAGTTCAAGATATCAAATAAGAATAATAGAAAATATATTCTGTCCCAAGTATGTTGTGAAAATATGATGCCCATCAAATGTTATTATTAAAGATTGGAGAATTATTGGTGGTGCAAGCTCACAAAGGTGCTAATATATGATGAACGTGAGTGGAATAATACATCATTTATGGTTATTGTTTATTATTGTCCATCAGGTGAGGACCTTCTGTTTTCTGCAATGAGATTAATGTTGTCTGGAAAAATCCTGTAATTAAATATTATAATAAAATTCATACTTGCAAGCAAACTTATAGCTGGATTTTTGAGTCTTGTGAGCATCTGCAATTTTAATCTTTAGAATCTATTAATTTGATTTTCTCTGCAGTAGGACTCTATAAAGCATTCTGCTGCCAGTAAATCAGCAACTTAATATAAAAATGGGTATTTCTAAATGCTTGTATATTCAGGAATAAATGTACTGTATCTGTCTGGCAGGCCACAAGCTGAAATTCTGTGAACATATTTAATATTACAGCAACTCAGAAGTATGAGAAAACTCAAATATCAGCTATTTTCCAGTGTGTTTGTGTGAGATGTAGTTTATGTTTAGCAGCAATGTGCATAGGGTCAGATGTGATCAGTTCTTTAGTCTGTATTACCTCAGTGATAGCAGTGTAGGAGCCCCCGAGTTAGGTATTTATATAGCAAATCCTCTAATTATACATTCTCTAACGTTCAAACTGGAATAATGTCATCGCTAATTTATGATATATGTTTTGCTTTGTCTAGACATGGCATATTTGAAACAGAACTGTTTCTAATAACTTTTTAACACAGAATATCTCTCATATTTTAAGTGCTTTGCATAAGGGTGCCCACACTGCTAAAGGCTTGTTTATCGGATTATGTTATAGCCTGTATTTCAGAGATGTAACTTCAAATTTAACCTATACATATGTATTTAAGGCCATCATGCCCAATTTTATTTCTTCACTGTTTGAAGCAAAATAATTTTAAAATTAAGTGTAGTGTTACAGAGAAAATTATTTTTTAGGACACTGCTGCCCATGTACTGAGAAATCGAGATGAGAATGATATATGGTGTTCGTCTTATCAAGTAATTACTGGATAGAGTTTTTTGTACAACACTGTTTTGGAAAAAGTTTATTACCTTCTTTCTGTGGTAGTGGTGACTCATTGCAGGTAAACTGGGCAAGTCAGTCTAAACTGACTTCCTAACACAGAATGTTTCATTGGGGGTCATGCAGGATATGTTAAAACTGGAGATCGTGGAAATTCAGCGGAGAAGATTAGAAATTCATGCCTTTGTGAGTGTGTAAGTGGGCATCTATAGCGAGTATTATTCTGTCTGTGCAAACATGCAGTATGCACACACAATCTTTAGCATCTGGTAAGTTTGCATGTTTTTAGTTTTTTGATTTATTTGCAGGTACTGAACTGAATTGAAATTATAAATAAACTGAATTTTTGAAAATTTGGGGATAAAATGGAATTTAGATTATTAGGGGCCCCATATTCCCAGAAATAGACTGTAGACAGACTTGGTTGAGTCCAGTTCAACTATCAAATAGATTTTGTCTGTAGTGCAGATTCACAGAAATAACGATTTCAAGTCTACCTAGATGTGTCAGGTTACTCCTATGAACTTCAAGATACTAGTTCCATTTCACTGGAATTGAAAAGAAGATGGAGAATAGCTGGAAAGAACAATGAAGTAATTGTTGACTATTAATATGTCTGCTTTTTTTAAGTTATATTTTATAGAGTGACACTGAAAAAAATCCCTTTGCATATACTTTTTGTCATTTTCCTTCCAGAAATATATATATATATATATATGGCTTTATTACATATGTGTATTTTATGATTCTATGGTCAGAATCAAATAAAAGAAATTATAAATATATAAATAATATAATAATAAAAAATAGATGTGAATTCTATTGCCATATCTGCCTGTGTTACATATGTATAAAGAGGTATGCATGCATACTATAAATATAGTATGTAAAAGATGTTTTGTTACTATAAAAAAGACTTGTCAGGAGCAGTTTCATACTGCTAATAAAACAATATATGAGGTGAAACAATTAATTCATCAGACACAAGTAATTCAAAATATATTTTATCTGTGCAACTATTCCAGAAATATTTAGAGGTAGTGCAGGCAGCTATGACACACAGGTATTCATAGAATACACAGTCTTTTTTCTCTAATGATGAGCGCATAGTAGAATATGAATGTTTCAGTAGAAATGAATGCATAAAAATACTGTAGTCTTCATTCGTGTTGAAATAGAATCCCATGCACTTCAGTATGTGCCTCTAGGAGGACAAAAGTATGGCTTGAAAAGCGTTTTTCCTCATTACGGGTCACTGATGAAAGTAAAGCGGCTCCAATCAATGAGCAGTGCTGAAGTGTTCAAGATTGGCTTCTAGTTTATTCTCAGAAGACAATTTGAGTAGCTGCCTTTGTTCTACGGCATTTTCTGCCTTGAAGACTATTGCTTGTGCATTACCCTCTGTGGCTAATGAATTTTGGTTTGCATTTTTTCCTTCTCTCTCTTTTTTTTTTTTTTTGAAGTAGAGGGGATTTCATTTGGTCATTGTAATTATTTTGCTGTCTGAAAGAATTCTTCTGTTTTGCATTTCTGTGCCTTTTTAAAAAATTTGCTATGTCTTTTTCAGTACAATATTTATCTTTTCAATGGAAGAGATGTCATATTTTCAGTGAGAAGGATATCTTTAGCTAGAACTGATCAAGAAGTATGTCCTTTGATCTATTTCAATCAGCTCTCCCATATCAGATATTTGAATTATCCTTCTCTTGACAAGGCAACAGCTTGTCCAGGCAGGGCAATACCATCCTAGGGGAACTATACAAATCTGTTTGTCCTTGTGCGTCTGGTAACCCTGCACATCATGGCAGATTGGGTGGTGATTCTGCAGTCAGCATAAATAGCAAAGGGGGTAATAGGTACCTTTGATATGTGTTTTTTTAAAATGTGAATCCAAAAAAAATGCGCCTTCCTGGTGAAAATCAATGACAAAGTTTTAAGATTGAGTAAAATTACGGCAAAAGTAGAAGATTTTGGAGAGATTTTCTCTATCCCAAAAAAGCTGCATAGTGTAGCAAAACAGATACAGGTCTGCATATGCCTGAATATGCATTTTTAAATTATTCTGCCTGTGCTTATGTGCTTAGTATTACGTGCTTAATACTATATTATGTACTTAATAGCAAGCAGGATGTACACAAGCTTGTATTCTAAAAGTGGTATTTGTAGTTTTTATTGAAATTTTTCTGAATTTTTCAGAAGTGTTCCACTATTTTAAAAGATTACTGAAAAATTACGAGTGCTCAGAAATGACTTAGGAACACAAATACTTTTCCAGCTTTGGATATCCCTAAAGGAAGCAAGCGTCACCTAATACCATATTCTCTGGAATGTGCAGCATCCTGAGATTTTATACAGTCTGTCATGACTGCATCTAATAGTTTCTCTGTAGCAGAGAAATGAAGTTTCTCTTAAACTCAAAACCTACTGTTAATTTGCCCAGTAATTTATACTGCCACAGATAGAGGTGTTTCTACCCATTCAACTTCTAGCAGAGTTAAGCAACTGCTAATTTCCTGGATAAAAATTGAGGTCTACATTTTCTTGTTAAAGATGTTAATGAATCAGTAAAAGATTTGGTAGCTGAAAATGCATTATCCCAAGCACTAATGTTACCTCCATGGATGTAGGTGAACTTTTACTGAAAGTAGGTGGATCTATTAAAAAGTGTGTACATACAAGGAAACGTTCATTCTAGCATATTTTAGCACCAAAATTGGTCTAGTTACCTTCAATGTAGACTGAAATTCTGTAGGGTACTATAATTGTTTAGAAATTAGATTATTATTTCTGTGTGTACTCTGGAAAATACACATTACTTTTCTGCCTATGGTACAGAGAGTGAACACTTTCTAGAGTTTCTTTTTAAAAAAGGAAAGGTATGCTGTCATCTTCAAAAGATGTTAATCATAACTTAATGCCCCCAAACAATTCACCAACCATGCCTAAATTTAAATTTGGCGGTCTTGAAGTCCCTCCATTTATACCAATACTGTAAATGCTGTAATGTAAGTGACAGATGATGCTTCGAACATAGTTTGTATAAAGAGTAGATAATAATTTAAGATATTATTTAGCAAGTCCTAGAAAAATGATATGTTTTAGGACAAACTGCATCTGTGTAACACGTTCAAGGTATTTGTCAGTGGGACTTAAATGAGAATTTTTTATTCCATCTTTTGACTATTTTTATTTGTCTCATTGCCTTACATATTCTGTTCCAGCAGTCCTTTAGGTTTTATTTTCATCTTTTCAAGTTTTCCATACCACAGCTTTCTGATGGCACTATAATTTTATAACAGCATCTTTTTTTGCTTAATAGCCTGAACTGGTATTTAAATGAGTGAAAATATGTTTAAATATGGTTCAGCAAGGCCACTCTTCCACACATTTAATGAAATGCTTTTGAAACTGAATTATATCATTAGATATTGTTGTATGAGATTAGCTGTATAGATGCGGGCAGGAAGAGTCTGTGTTTTTTAGCTTGGGGAAGGATGACGAGTTTTATAGTTCCCGTGCTACAAAGCCATGTAATTGCTTTTGCACTGTATCCATTTGAGTAGTAATGATCAGGTACTCATAAGGTTTGAGTTATGTGATAGGTCTCTGATACAGTTTGCTTTCTGATTGATCGCTGAAGCCCTGGCTTCCACGTGGAAGCAGAGCGAAGCATCCTATTCTGCAACCATGTGCGTGTTGAAAGAGGAGCTTTTCCCCTTCTTTTCAAAGGCAGCGCCTTTTGGGCTTGTTTTCCTGCAACACATCTCTTGAAGTGGACTGTTCCAATTGCGCCGGCGTCGGGCGCTGAAACACGAACGCTTTGCGAATGGTCGCGGCCAGCTTGCCGAGTGAGAAGGCAGAGGTCTTCCTGTATAATCCGATTTCAATCAACTCACTCTAATCACTACTGATAGTTGCAAAATTTAGCCTGGATCCGCTGGGGTAAGCTAGATTGACGGGAGGCAAAAGCGAAGGGACAGAAGGGCAGTGAAGCAAAGGGGAGGGCGCTGGGGCCGCGGTTCCCAGCCCGCCTTGCCGGCCCCGTGGCCACCCCGCCGCTGCGCGGGGGCTGCAACAGGTGCCCCCGCCACAGCCTGGCCCTCGCCGCCCGCCCTCGCCGCCTGCATTATTTATGGACACCGAGATCCTCATTCTTCTCGCTGCTTGGAAGATCCCCGGGTCGTGAAATATTCAGGCAGAGCCGGGCTTACGTGACGCTGCCGCCAGCCAGCCGGCTCGTCGTCGTCCACCGAGGGCAAGGCGCTGCGAGCACTGTGCTTAATCGTGGGTAAGCCGCGGCCTCGGAGCTTTTATTAAAGCCCGGGGAGCAATCGGGCGCCGTGTCCTCGCTGGGGAGGGTCACTGCAGCTCTCCTCGGGAGGACTTCGGAATTCCTGGATTTCAACTTCTCCAAGAGAAAAGCCAACTTTGGGTTTCATGGATGTGCAGGCGTACCGTGAGCTGCTGCTGACCACCTGCCTTCCGCGCGGGCTGGTCTCTGTCTGACTGGATCGCATGGCAGGAGGGAAGATGACTTTTTGTCTTGTTACCTGACCGCATGCTCAGCGCGCCCGTGGTGCCCGCGCTCAGGGACTGCCGCCGTGCGGGTAACCAAGCCACCCGGACTACCCTCCGCCTCGCCTCCCATGCTGGTGGGGCTGTGCTTGCTCGTCTCAGCCTTGCATGTTGCCATGCTAAAAACACCCAAAGCTAAAAATGTGTCCTGGGTAAGTACAAAGCACGGGGTAAAGTTTCTAGGATATTTATATATCAAAATACACATTGCTAGACATAGATACAGATATGGATGTATATAAAATTTGAAATTTAAGTATTGGGAGGTGCAAGATAGATTTTAAAAGCGAGGAGTGTAAATGAATGTAGTAACTTGAAATAATCCCTTAGAATTAAGAACTGCTAGCAAAAGACAGACATGAGAATAGATATATTTTGAAGAAGCTGTGTTTGGAAATTTTAAAATGATGCTCTTTTAATTACTTATTTGGTTAGGATCCACACTATCATCTGTTCTGATAAAGGCTGAATGCTGCTTACTTTTAAATCCATTGCAAAACTGGCATGGCTTTCAGGATGCAAGATCTGGACCTAGGAGTCGGGTGGTTTTGATCAATGACTTTAATTATTTATACTTTCATTTATATTTGTATAGTTCAATGGTTCGTGACTGCAGGTATTCCTGTATGTAACATGATCTACGTCTTCAAACAATATTAAAAAAAATCCTAGGAGTTGGTTCCAAATAAGTAGTAATAAATTGTAGTATTGTGCTGTATATTGTAGTAAATTTGTAGTCTATATTGTAGTACATTTTCATATGCAGTGGGATTAAGGACTCTCTGTTCAGTTACTTTTTTATTATTTTTCATAATTTTTACTAAGGTTTCCTCCTTACGCATTATTTCTATGTCAGATATCAGGAGTCTCTCTTGAGGACTAAAGTAACCCTGAAATATAATTCCAGAGTAAGTAACAGTGACCTTTCCTAACCCTAATCACATATGATTATATAATATCATTGGCGCACAGTCTGCTCTACAGAATAAACAGAATATCAAGCTCCGTTTCCTCGCGGAAACCTGCACATGTCGACAACTGTTCAGTAGATGGCTTCGGGGCTTCTTCAGAAAGCTCATTGGGTTTCTAATCTTGGGCCAACTGTGTTGCCCACAGCCATATTACCTTGCCTACAATGTTGGGATTATTCAGGAATAGACGCCAAATATAGTGTATCTCCTTTTCTGTGACCTCTCTGCGATTAATATCTATGATAATGGGTTCAGTGTCAGGTACTTATGTATTAATGTGCCTTCATGAAACAGGCTAAATTGTAGATAATCCTGGTTGATGGATATTGCACAATTCAGATAGTGAGGCACCAAAGTGCACACATACACAGTATGTTCTCCTTATAACTTCATTTTGTAACTTCGGTTTGCAGTTGTGATTGTCTCAAGCTTTTAAAGGTATTTAAAATATATATTTCTGATGACTAGATTAGAGCTCTCCAAAATTTTGCATGACAGAATAAAATAAATAAAAAGTTTCCACTCCACACTTTCATTGCCAATTTTTTGTACAAAAGACAATACAAAAGAAATATATGCAACCAAGAAAATAATACATTTTCAGGACTCATTTCAATTGAATGATTGATAACCATTGTAACTAATGTTGTAACCATTGATAACCTTTGTTTCTAAAATTTTAGCTACACACTCCCCTATATAGTTGTAATTATGTGTACAAAGAAATCTATGCAGCATCCAAGCCACTTTAGCTTTTGGGATGACTTCCAGTTTATGTAACATTTTTTTTCCTTTCAGAAAAAAAAATAAATAAGACTGGAGAGGTTATTTACAAGATTTTCTATCTTAAATTAATGCTAGAATACACTTAATTCAAAATTATGGTTATGACTTGATTTTTGTTGGAGGCACAGAAAGCTAAGGGAAGCAATTCATAATTCTGTGAGAAGAGAAAGTTGTTTTATGTAACTCGGTTCACCTCCTTCTGTATGCACATTCCCTGGAGGCTTTTTTTTATTTGTTGTTTTTATCACGTCATCCATTTTTGGCAATGCAGAATAAAAAATATTCCTTGCTAGGAGATAGAAGTATCTGATTTCCTTAGTAAGTATTAGAATAATTTTGTGACCAGTCTTTTATATAAGGATGAATTTACAAAATTATTACACTAAAGATGATGAAAAAAAGTGGTCAGTTTTTTCAGAACATAGGTTTTTTTTTTTTTTTTTTTGGTACTCTTTCATACTATTCTGTAGGGAGGTACAAAGACATTTTACAGAATTAGATGTTTGATCAAAGCATCACTTGGTTAAAATCTCAACAAACAAAGAATACCTTCAACTCCCTGAAAAGTTAGGATTTTCCTCGCTGAAAGTTTTACCTGTTTGGTTATTTGATCTTTACTTTCTTGCGTATCTGTTCAGTGGGAATGTGACAGCCCAAGACTGAGTCACGAGTATAAAAGAACTTTGGCTACAATCCAGCAAAGCACTTAAACATCTGCTGAAATTACAGCGTTATTTCCCTCCTGCTTAAAACTTAAGCCTGTGATCGAGTGCTGTGCTGATTCAGGGTGTTTGCTGAATTTATGTTATTCTGTAATTAAAGTTGGCATTTGGTTCCTGTGTCTTTAGACTACAAATCCTTAAGGACAGAAACCATGCTGTCCTTGTATGTTATTGTATAAATGATTACCACGTCTGCAATTCAGGTTTCCTCTCTGGAGCTTCAATCTGTCTACCTGGGTACCCTTCCCTGTGAAAGAAAACCTACTTGCCACAGTGTTTAAGAGCTAGGCAGTTTCTGGGACCTTTGCCAAAATTCTCCTATGTCTGACAGAGCCCTGACTGATGGGAGGACCATCACCTCGGGAATCACAAGACTGAGAAATGAATTCCTCAGTCTTTCAAGAGCTCAGGAATTGACAATTTCTTAATGACTTGTTTCTTCCCTAGCAGCTTTTCAGAGGCAGTTTGATAGAGCTGCCAGGTTTTACTATCAGCACTCAGGTTTCCGGAGCTCTGGATTGCAACCCTGCTTTAGTGCGTGCAGGCATGACGAAAGGGGCAGTCGCTGCTGCACGTGCCTTATGGCTTTTTGTTAAGAGCATTAAATAGCCTTGGAGGAACTGCGATGACTTTAGTTTTAAATCATTTACAGAATATTTTCGCTTATTCCTCTCAAGGCTGCTGGTGCTGCCACATATGAATGTTTTTGAAGGTGACCGTGAAGAACTGAGGCTGACTTAGACATGATGACTGTAAAATACATTTGCCATCTAATGTGTTGATTTTGTATATTTGATTTGCAAAATGCAAATTAAGTAATTTTGTTGAGTTGAATCTTGTTGACTTCAATTTCATTTTTATTATCCAAAATAAGGAATATTATTTTTTATTACTTATATATATCTGAGCAATCCTGTCTCTGAGCTCTATGACAAGTGTAGGTAGGACCTACGCCCATGGAGAAGCTAGGAGTTTACAATCCTGGAACAAAATAAAATGTTGCTTTGGTATGTGGTAGATTTTTTTAACTATGTTTATCTGAGGAGCAGGTGATTGAGGAAAACGGAGCTTAAAGGAACTTTTAAATTCTAAGTATCCTACTCTTGAAAATGTTATTCCTTCAGTAATAACAAAGCTTCACGATGTTTCCTGTAAAGTATGTCGCCATTCTGTTATAGTGGCCCACGATGAGGAGAAAACACCTTTATGTATTCCATGAAAGACATTCAATTGTGGGCATATTTTTTAAGGATAATATGATTTTGCAGAGTACCAGATAACAGCTATTCTTTTTTTTTTTTTTTTTTTTCTTTCCTACCCAAATGTCCTCTGGCCTTTGGAGCCCTGCTGGAGGGCTGCAAACCTTGACTCAGTGCCAAGCCAACCTACTGAGCAGAAAGGTCATTGAGTGAGAGAAACCCAAAAATAAATTCTAGCTGTTTTGCTGAAAGCTGTGGAGCCTCCCGCAATGCTCTGTTGTCAGTAGTTGTAGATCATGGTACTCATTACAGAAAAAAAAGAAAAAATGCAAGCAAAAAAAAAATTCTCTCTCTGCCTCTTTTTTAGGGTAACTCTTTTAGGGTAACTGGGTAGGAAATTTATTGGGTTATTCTTACCCTAACTAGGATGCTGGGGAGTTCAAACACAGTATGTTTCTGCTTTTAGTAATAATTAAATTCAGATGTTACTGTTGATATTGTAACTTTTCTTGACTGCAAAGTATCCATTAGCTGTGTCCTCTTACTTATTATTGCTCCTTGCTAACACACTTCGTATCAATCAATTTCAAAGGAGCAGAACTTACAGAGGAGGAAAACAGACTTTTATGTGATTAACTAAATTACAATTCCTGATGCATTCTGTGAGCTAATAAAAGCAAATGGTGTTTCTGTTTCTCTCTATTACATAAGAATTTACATGTCAGCGAACACAGTATTGAAACGGTAGAGGAAGAGAGAGGTCAAAGAAGGATTGGATAGAGATACTGAAAAGTACATGGGCACAGGAAATGTGCCCGGGTTTTGAGGGAGGATGGGATACCTGTGGAAAATGTAAAGAATAGAAATTCAGTTATATTTATTTGGAAACTCATGAAATATAGAGCACTTTGAAAAAAGAGATATAAAGACAAAGGCACATAAAGCCTTAATGTAGATCTTTGAATGCAGAGAGAAGGGTGATAGTGTAGAACTATTTTAGGAGTTCTATTTTTGTAACTGCTTTTTTGGTCAACTTCAAATTAGAAAGTTTTTAAACAGGAGGAAGTGGAGAAAACTTGAAAAAAAATGGAAAATTATATGAACACCAGCGTAACTTGAAATGAGGAGGATAGTAAAAATACAAATGAAATTTGCTCTTTTGCTAACAAAGAGAGCAAAAAATTGTCTCAATTATTATTTTTTTTCTTGAGGTTCCTGAGATCCATGGAGGAGAAAAACTCAGAGAGGAGCACTCACTACTTACAAGCGTGCTGTTATTCTGGTCATGCTTAGTATTGATCTTGTGAATAACTGTTTATAGTTAGAAAGAAGGGTGACGTCAAGATATATTCAGTATGGCAATGTCACCTGGCTGTGAAACAGTAAGTCATTGTTTGTTTCAAGGGGTTGTTTCAGAGTGTTATTGAGAGAAACTAGGCAAGGATCTGATGGAAGGTCTAATATGGAACTGCTGACTGCAGCTACATGTCTGTGGATTTAAAGATCTATATATCCCATATCAGTGGTAGTCTAGTGGCATGGGAAGCAATTGATTCCTCAGCTCTGGCTTGCCAAGTATTTTTTCCTTTGAAATATCAGGATTACGGACATCTAAATGTTGACATAACTGAAACAGAAGGAAACTGAAAGTTTCTTTCCAGTAAATCTAACAAAGTTTTCTTTTGGAATTGTCTTGGCATGACCTAATGTGCGCTAATGTGATACTTCATTCTGTCAAATAACCAGGGACTAAACTGACACTGCCATTTACTTACTTTTCAGTTTTTATCCCGTCCTTAGTATTCACTGGAGACAATTCCTAGCATTCCTGGGTCGTGCATAGAGCAGGCTTCCTCTACAAAGGTCTGATTAGACGTTTGACTGCGTCTCTGGCAGGACAGATTTTTTATATTAATAGAGCCAGGTCTGGTTCTCTCCTTCTTTTAAATGCAAACCTGTGGGAAAGTTCCTGGAACTCCTGAGTTGTCTCCTTTTCTTGCACAGAACTCAAGTGCAGTACAGAAAGTTCTGGAATTTGAAGTGCTATGAAACAGGAGGCAGAAACCTTAATTACATATTACTCTCTTCTCTAATTTATTTTTTTAGCTATTTATCAGTGTAATTCCCACTGATTTTAGTTAGAGCTATATGCGTAATCTGATTAGCAGAAAGGTCATTGCGGCATGGAGAACTCCCGTTGGTTCGCTCTAAGCTAGAGGACTTGGTTCGCTTGAGCTTTCCGAAAGCTTGGCCTTGAATCGGTGGAACCAGGATTATTCCCACCACTGCCGCAGAGCCCGTCGGTTGTCGCAACAAGCGGCTGCACTGGCGGTGGTCCCTGCGCGCAGCTCCAGTCTGCTTGTGCGAGGCTGTGGTTTGCGCTCTGCTGGTGGTGGCACTGTGGTCTGGGGCTGAGTTGTGCTTTCCTGTAGATAAAACTGCGTAACCAAGGCAGATTGCCGTATCTCTAAAAATAAACAGTCACGTTTTTCAAATAAATTGTAGAAATAGTATATTTTAGAATATGAAGCTAGTGTTACTGTTAGCATTTCATCTCTATGTGCACTGTGCTGAGATCCTACCTACCAGGCAGCACTCTCAACGAGGCTGGAGAATATATTAGGTTAAATGTAGGAAGTTGTGATTGACTGACCTCACCCAGTAATGATTAGTTAAGTTTCCTGGAGCCCTTTTTCTTAATACCATGTAATAACATATATATGACATTTGTCATAGACATCTAATTGCTACTCAAATCTCTGAAGACTGTTATAACCATGCAAAAATAGAGAGGAAAGAGGAATGTGCTTTTAAGGCGAAGTAATTGCTTTGTTTTCAATATAAAGAGGTACTGAAAAGGCACAAAAGGTTACCAGCGGAACCCCGTCACAATCAATTTGAATTGCCTTGAACTGCCTTGACTAAGAAAAATTTTAAAAGACCTTCGGTTTATTCTAGGATAGAGGAAAGCATGGGAATAAAATGTACACCTGACTTTGAAGGTAATGTTATCTGAGATGCAGTAGAAGGGAAGTTACCGCAGCATCCATGGCTAAAAGTAAATTATGCCTGTTTTTGCCAGGGGTATTTGTAATGACCTTTGACTTTAAAATCTGGATGCCAGCAGTGTGTTCTGGTGCATTAGTAATTTCTGTTATCATGTTCCTTTTTCTTCTCTTAGTCCTTTGTCACTGGTAAAATAAGAGAATCTTGCAATCTAAATTTGAAATATTATTTTAATTTATTTGAATTGTAAAGGGTGAAGCTGAGTGAAGTCTGCCTGTTACTTAAATTCATGACGAATTGCCAGATACATCTTGCATTTCTGGAGGCATAAATGGGCCCAGAGTGTTTAAAGTCTAAATGGTTTATTTTTTCTACTGATGCATGACAAATTTAAACATGTTACTGGATAAGCATTTATCAGTTATTCACTCAAATCATCAGTGCATTAATGGAAAAATTATTCCTAAAAATATGATAGCAGAGGGAAAAGGGAGAGAGAAGGAAAAGGGTACTGGATATTTAGGCCTAAGAACAGACTGTAACACTAGGAATTCTATAAATATTACAGTAGAATTGAATTAACTCTTTCATGTTTGCTTAATCTTATAGATGATAAATTCTATGCTGTTCTGAATACACAAGCTCTCCATGATAAGCTCAAAAATTGTATGGATTCATCTTGCTTATTTTTCAATTACGAGATCTTCACAGTTGCTGAATTTCCGTGGGAATTCTGTTTGTATATAGGTTGTGTAATGTCCTGCAGTTATTGCACATGCTCAGATTGTATTGTCCTTGAAGTAATGTGTGATACTCTACAAAAAACACACATACAGTAAGAGATGCTCATGCAAAATACAAATAAATGTTTTCATGTTTTAGTCAAAAAGTTTTGGATGCAGTAGATCAGAATTTCATGGAAACTTAGTAATGTATTCTCAGTCTTTTCTGTTTCTGTATTTGTTTATTTCTTGCTATTTATACTGATTTGCAAAAAGATATTTTAGTTACTATCTATTTTATACTTAACTTTATACTGAAAACGTTGAAAAATGTTTGAAAAAAACATGGAAAATCCTACCTGGGCACCAGCCTGTGCCCCGTGCTCTAGGTGTCCCTGCGAGCAGGGAGGTTGGACTAGATGATCTCTAGAGGTCCCCTCCAGCCTTAACCATTCTGTGATTCTGTGAAAATTCTGTTTTTGTTAGGTAATCTGTTCTTGAAGAAAATTAAGAATACTAGGTGGGAGTTATTTTAAGTATTTAGACCAATCTGAATGTAACATTGTGCAGAAAGCTAAGCCAAGAAAAAATATGTAGATATACTTTTTTTTTATTGTAAAATAAAAAGACAAAAATTAGGACGATAATAACAGTTACTATAGCTCATTTGAGTGATAGTCAGGAACACACTGAGGTAGATGAGACAAAGTGTTTACTTGTTGGCTTTTAAGGGCCTTTCAATAACACCTTCTCTAGTAGAATAAATATGTATAGTATCATCACTTGTAACACAGAACTTAACTCCAGTCCACATAAATCTGTGTGAAGATATTCAAATGATATATATAAATAATATATATAAAAATTTAAATTTAATAAATTTATATATATATAATATATATATAAATATATAAATAAAATAGTGTTTGCTGCAGTCCCATTGGCAAAGAAGATCTATGTCTTTTCCATTATACATGATTTATAAATGCTTTCTATTGGAAGTGAAATCATCTTGGAAATGAGTGATTATAGAGGATTAATGCAATGAAATCAGGGTGGGGGATTCCTAAGGTGTATATCATTAGGGCTGTTTCTCTCTCAGACATGATTCACTTTTTATCAGCAGGAATTGAAATTAAAATGCTTTAATACTGTCAGTATATTAGAGATTGTAAATAATTTTCCCTGAACAAAAGTCAGTAGTACATTTCAAAATATTTCAAAAATAATAAAGAAGTAAATGCAGATGGAAAAGCTCTAGTTTTCAAGAATTCAAAAGTGTAAACCTTTGCTTAAAGGTCTGCGTATCTCAGTGTGCCGTGTCCGAAGGAACTGGCTTTATGTGTGACTTCCACTTTCTCTTGTTATTTCCCTCACTGTTTGTTTGCTTCAGGAAGTGAGTATCTGGCTACTGTATGTTTTGTTGCATATTGAATTGATAATTTCCAGGGCAGATGTGCTGCCTTATTTCAGCAAGTCCTTAGTCACACTTCAAGGTAATTCCTATTCCCTTTGGCCTCTGCTGCGTTATAGAACCTGGTTCTTGAATGCAAAATATTTATAACCAACTGTGAGAATTTTACAGTGTATTTAGTTCGATGAACTTCAAAAAGCACTTTGGTAGCTATTGTAATAAAAACTTGTTATCTTCAGTATTGTTAGAAAGTAGTACTGTGAAAGTGCTTCAAATGGAGTGTCTCAATTTGTGAATATTCAGCATTTCAAGTCAATATCAGATTCTTAAGTTCTAATTTGTTGGCTTATCTGTTTTTTGTTTATTTTACTTTGTTTGTTCCTGGTTCACCACTGGAAGTCTTGCTTCCAGTTTGAAACCTACCCCGTGGCAAAGACTGTATTGCACTGTTTTAAGGATATAATCCCCCTTGAGCTTTCTAGTCAGTTTGAGGTTTTACTGTCACATTTCTCTATATATCCATCCTGTTGTTGGGTAAAAATTTTATATACACTGTAGGAGAAAATGACTCAATAAGAGTGAAATATGTAAGTGTATAAGGAATGAAATACATACAGTCCTGTCTAGTGCCCTGAGTATTCTCATTTCTCATTTCTTTTTAATTCATATTATTATTTTAATACTCTTTAAATAATATTAAATACTACATCTTGAAATAATACTAGGACACATTTTGAGAGAGATGTATTTTTAAAGTATGCGATCTCTCTAAAACTGAGAAGAGGATGCTGTTAAAGTGCATCTGTATTGAGTACTTTGAGCATGCTAATATGCAAGATAATTCTTTACATTTTCTTTTAATTACTGCATTTCTCTATCCAATTTTCTTTCTTTAACGTGGAAATAGCAAATTTTTCTGTCTTAGTCTTTCTTTAAGTAAAGAACATTTAGTGGTCCTGGAAGTTCCTCCCTGAGGGTTCAGGAATGTGAAAAGATATCTGGGAGAGGAAATTAAATTCCAAAAGCACAAGTGGAATTGGGAAATCATGTAATGTTAAACTGTTGATAGCTACCTCTGTCTATTTCTCATTAAAAGGTGTGGATGAGATATGACATCTTCTGACAAACTGCTTCCCCTTCATAAACCATCATCTCAATCTTGTCCTAAAGCTGTTCTGGCTTATCTGTGAAAATGGGATGTCACCAGACTTCCTCAGCATAATGCAAATTGTGGCCCTTTTGGATTGTCAAAAATTAGAGCAGCAGTGAATACACTCTGCTTTGATTCAGACAGATGAATATGCAGCAGGATCACCAGAGGACAGCCACAAAACTTAAGAATTCCAGGTTTGTTGTCACTGTAACCTTGATTTGCCTCAGTAATTTGGCACATACCGTGACATGTTCCTGTCAAATGAGAGAACTAATTTATTTGATGAGGGTTTGTTTGATCATTTGGGAAAGAGTGTAGTTCCTTCTAACTTTTACTAGTTCCTATTATGAGCAAATCTGGATTACGTTTTATGACTTACTCATCAAAACAGGAGTACATAAGTATTTGGTGCGCCTATGAGGGAATACAGTACTTGGAAGGCATAGACACGTGGAAATATTTCGAGGTGTCAGTAACAACTGATACAGGATAAGAGTTGATGAGGCAAAACATAATTAAAACCAAAAGACTTTAATTTTCTTACAATGATGTACTTTTAGGAGCAGATTTTTCCAGAGGAATAAAGAAATCACCTTAAACCCCCTCATAAATTATATTCTCCCACTAAGAGTAAATAGAACAAGTAATGTCAAATAATTTTCAACCTTTAAAAATGTATTAATGTAATATTTCTATGTTTCTAATATGTCTATAATTAGTTTCATTAAGGTAATTTTCTTTTTATCAGTTTTTTTTCATTTTTACACTAGAATATTTCTTGATAATGCAGAGACTTCTGTTAAGGGCTTTTCCCACTGTAAGCAGCAATGTGCAGCCAGCTCTTTGAGTGCTGACAATCGGGCTTTCGCAAGGTCACTGTCAAAAACTCATAAGCTTAATTAAGTCCTCTTGCAAGCTTTGCAATGAAGAGCAAGTCGAAAAGTGTCCGATTGCCAGAAATTGCGGAGTGTTCCCAGCGCTATGGCCAGCCACCCTGCAGGAGGGAGGACAGGCTGGGACAGGGCTGCGCCCTTTAGTTCCTGGCAAAATGACACAGAGATAAAGCAAAATCTCCTAAGTGACTTTCCCCTTTTCTTCTGAACAAACTGTACAGTCAAGTATCCTTTCAAACGTCATCAGCTCTGTCATGTGTTGGAGTTGCCCGATAAGGGTAAGATATTATCACGAGATGTTTATTAAAATTAAGTTTATTGCTTTAGCATTTGTTGGTGTGCTGTACAGCAGCCCTAGGAAGATGGTAGATATGATCATACTGGATTTGTGATAAGTAAAAGTAAAATCAGGTATGCCACTTTTTTTCTACGCTATCATTCAGGTAGATATTTTCATCTTTTCAACTGAATCTGATATTGAAGAGGATGAGGTTGAATGCGTGGACTGTCGACCATGTTTTTCCTCAGTAAGATTTTCAGATGACCATCTGTTTAGGTTCTCGGACTGCTGCTTTTTAGACCAAGCCCTGCAAATGTCCCGAGCTTCAAGGAAGAGCGGGAGGCAGTTGTACAGCGCAGGGCTAGGGGCGGTGGGGCCGGGAGAGCGCCCGCGCGGCAGCCCTCGTGCCCTGGGCCTGGGATGCGGCTGCGAGGGCAGGTCCTGTCCCCTCCGAGGAGGCCTGAGGCGCCGAGCACGGCCATCGCCGGCCACGCGTGTCAGAGCTGCTGTCCCAGGGAGCAGAGCAGGGCATCTGCAGCGGTTGCTGCTGCTTTTTAGTCTGGTTGAGGCCAGCTGAGTGGTTGCTGCCTTTTCTGCGGGTCACCTCTCGCCCTCCTTGCTCCACTGCAAGCCGCCTCTTTTCCCCCATCATCATCCTCCACATGCCACTGTTGCTGCCCCAAACAGCCCCGGCCGCCTGAACTGGTGTCTCATGGCTGCCCTTGTCCCCCTCCTGGATCAGTTTTTTGATTTTTCTACCCTGGCCCCAGTTTTGCTACATTTGTACCCAGCTTGGATATTTCTGAGGGTGCTGCCTGTTGAGTCCTGCTGCCAAGAGGCTACTTAGGCACCGACTTACCCAGTGCTCAGGCAGAAAGACTCCTGTCATGGGGTGCAGGAAAACTGCTCCCAGCTGGGAACCTCTACATGATCAGCGAGAAAA
This sequence comes from Crypturellus tataupa, assembly GCA_034781795.1. Taxonomy (NCBI): domain Eukaryota; kingdom Metazoa; phylum Chordata; class Aves; order Tinamiformes; family Tinamidae; genus Crypturellus; species Crypturellus tataupa. The sequence goes on from JAWLRI010000166.1 coordinate 259,560, forward strand.
ATATGTGTAACTGAGAGCAAGAAAAAATGTGCCGAGGGATCAGATCCAGGTGAGGTGGGTTTCCATTCACAGTGTTTTGAGGAGGACTCCAAGCACTCATAAGGAAATGGCTACCTCATTTTTGAGCTTTAGCCAGGGTTAATTCTCGGGATAATATTATTTTCTTCTCTTAAAGAAGGCCCGAAAGCCGAAGCTGAATGTTAAAGCAGTCTCTTGTTCAGTAAATCAGCAGCCGAGCAGCGCATGCGCGACTGTGTGACTGAGTGGAGGGAGGGAGAAGAAAGAGGTGGATTTTAAATCACGGCCATTATCTGTACATTTTCCTCATTGTCCCTCAATTTGAAGATGATCATTGTCAGAGACTTTTGTAGGTGGCCTCTTCTGAATAAGAAAGTAGCTGGTTTGCATCTTCTTTGGAAATGAGTCTGCAATCAACACGCACATTGCGCCATTTAAAAATAAACAAACAAAATCACTAATGCCTAAATCCAAAAACATATTTATGAATTGATGATAGTAGATTAGTTCCTGATAATAAGAACTGAGGAGTTTTCTTTTACGGCTAATGCTTCCAGCTACCTCCTTGTAACTTTTCCCTAGGTTTACTGTCGCTAAGGGAAATACTTGGAATCCTTTGAGAAATGTGGCATGTTCCCACACTAATGGAAAATACTGCATTCTCATAGTATAGAGTTTTCAAGGAAGTCCTCTTGTTGGGAGTTACGTCAGGAGTCGTGAATGTTTTGGCTCTGGGAACTGGTGTTCTCCTAGTGACGATGTAAACTCTTCCTTGTAAATATTGCGTATTTAAGGAAAAGGAATGAAAAACCTCTCCAGCAACAACCCAGACATTCCAGATAAGTTAATTATAAAGTGCTGTGATGTCTTTGAACCCCGACACTTCTGCAAGTACCGGTAGTTGATTTGTTGTTGATAGATTATACTGTGCTAATGACTTACCATGGTTTTAGCAGTGTGTTATAATAGTTAAATTGACAGCTATTTAGCGGTCTCGCAGTCTTGGTCTCACATTTCTAAAAGAAGAAGTCATGTGAAACAGAGCTATCTTTTCATGTTTAATGGCCAAATTGCAATAAAATGTGAAAAGAAGAGAGCTTATATAGTACAGACAATACACGAGAATACGAATATTAAGGAGAAGACGAATATTAAAAATTACAATAATGTAGTGCTTTTGAAAAAGAAATATTTCTGAAGAATGTTATATTTTCTTGCCTTTCTATCATTAAGGAGACATCTGTTAACATTGTAATTTGAATTAAAACTTTCAAAAAATTAGCCAAATTGCATAAAGCTGATAAAGACCTTTAAATAATTTCTTATATCCATACAGCAAAAACTGCCTTGGTGTTTCTCCTAAAAAAATCAGACCTGGAATGTATACACATAGTTAACTATTCAGTACATGCATTCCTATAGGATTTTGTTTGCATGAGTTTGTCTGATTCATCGGTGGATGAAGAAACTGTTTTCTGGTTAACACAGAAGAGAAGCTGTTTAATTAACAAACCTGTGGAGGAACTGAAGGGGTAGACAGGGGAGAAAACTCAGGCCTCACCCCAAGGTGACATGCAGAAATGCTGAAATCCTTGCTTTTTTAAATCCTAACCTGGTTTAAGTGCGATTTGAGGTAGTAAGGGTTTGGCAGATCAGAGAGTCACAAAGATGATTAAGGGACTGCAGCATCTCTCACATGAGGAGAGACTGAGAGCTGCGGTTGTTTAGCCCGAAGAAAAGGAGGCTCTAAGGGATCTTATCAATGCATATATAAAAATAAGTATATATATATATAAAAATATACAGCAGGTAGGGAGAGTAAGGAGGATGGAGTCAGACCCCTCTCAGGGTGTCTGGTGATACCCCTATCACCAGAGGCAATGGGCACAAGCTGTAATACAGCAAATTTCCCCTAAATGTGAGAGAAAACCTTTTTATTGTGAGGGTGCTGAAATACTGCATGGGTTGCCTAGAGAGGCTGTGGCATCTCCATCCTTGGAGACACTTAAAAGCCAATTGGATGTGGTCTTTCGAGAACTGGTCAGTTCCCTAACTAAATAGGTGCAACTCTCTGGACCTACTGCCAAATTCTCCTTTCTATTTCTGAGGTTTTTTAATTTTTTCATTTCCACGAATAAGCATAATTGTTTTAAAACTGTAACCCAACAAGTACTTTTTACAAAACAGAGCAAATGTATATTCTTCATGGAAGTTTTTCACTGTGTGTAGGATGGGGGAGTAAACCATTCCTCAGGTTACCTCCAGGTAAACTCTGGGCTGTCAGCCCATCTTCCAGGTATGAGGTTTCCAGGGCGTAATGTCAGTCCATGGTGGGTTCCCTGCTATGGGTGCTCCTGAAAGCTAGGAAGTGCTAGGAAGGGTTGTCCATCCATGCAGTTTGCAGCCTCCAGATTGAGAAGCCCTTTGACTTTGAATATACTTGACTGAGAAAGAGAGAAAGATGGTTTTTCTTGCTTCTCTGTTGAACCAGAGGAGAGACGTGAGAACGAACTTGACTGAAAACTGTTTTAAGTTTCACTGTTTTTTTATTATTATTACTATTGTTTATTTTGTCATAAAGACAGCCTATTAACAAGAGCTGTATTTTAAGCCCGCACCGCTTCCTAGCAACAGACCATTTACTGTGCGCTTAAAATGTATTAAATAATTTTAGCTTTCCTCCTTTAACCCCCGTGGATTATGCTAATGCCTCAAGGCTCTTTTTCCTGTGCCATGCTATATATCTTCCGGTACGAACGAGTAAACCACAATCAAAGCCATATTGGGCTTAATCCCAAGTACTGTTTAAACTCTTCTTAGCATGAGAGTGATGACAGTTTCTGCTACCTTTATACTAAGCAACTAGTTAAGTAAATATTTAGAAATTCAAGAGACTGCTATCCAAAAACTGTCCTGATTTATTCCTTCAGTATTAAAAAGAAATAGCCGAGTTATTTTTAGCAGCTGTAAATAAAAATGAACGATAAAATTGGTATGGGAGCTGGATAACCTCTTAGTCTAATAATTTTGTAACATTTTTAGTTATATCAATGGGGTACAGGGAATATAAGTTGCTGGTCAGCTTTTTTTTATAACTATTACTTTTAGATTTCTTTTTGAACTAATGTTGATTTATCTTCTAATCCTAAATATTTAAGACTGAGTGTCTTTCACTTTGTGGAAGATTTTGACTTTCACATTCTCGTTACGGTATAGATACACAGATTTTCTTCAATGAGCATTTTTGATTTCCACTTGTAACCAACGTGAATATCACACTGAAGACAAGTAAGAAACCTGTCTGGCCTGAGCAGCTTACTGTCTAAATAAAACCTGTACAGTTTAAAGAGGAAACTTGGCCTGAAGTATTTAAGTGGTCTAGACCTGCAAGAAGGCAAAGGTCAAACAAGTCATTTTCTTCCTTATCCTCTGACTTTCCAGGTGTTGATTTAATCTCTCAGATAAGGAAGCTGCCTTTCCATCATGACATTGTAGTCACTTTGACTAATGCAAAAAAATTACTTCTGCTTACAAATTACATGCATTTTGAGTGGATAGAATTGGCTACACAAATAACAGCGCATAACCAAACTGTAGTAAATTGAGGCCGGTGATGGCCATTCATTCTAGTGTTCTGAAGATACCTTAACATTTAATTGTAAAATAGATTATTTGAAGTATTTTAAAAGTACTTTAATTATTCTAAAATTATTCTAAAAACAGTATTTAGAACTGAAATAAACAGAAATGATTTACACTTTTATCAAGATTTTTTAAAAATATTTTTAAAAACATTTTAAAAAATCTTATTTCTGCTTGAAAGGAATAGCTATTAATTTAGTCTTTTGAACTATGTTGTTATATCCAATTCAGAACTGAAGTTCAGGTACATTCTCTTGAAATTTAGGATTTTAAATCTCTTTGCACCTCATTTTCTGTCCTAGATAAAGCTGTGTTCATGAGAGACAGCATCTTCACATGAAGAAGCCTACTGGCTAATTATCTTAATCCATATTGGCTTGTGATTTTCTTTTTCTTTCTTTTTTTCTTTTTCCTTCTTTTTCCTTTTTTCTTTTCTCTTTTTTTTTTTTTTTAAACTAAGTGGTTTTCCAGTATTCCTGGAAGTTATAACCTCTTTCCTTTCCCCTGTTAGACTTCATTACATTTTCTTTGGCTCTTAAAATGTGAAGTAAAGGTCTTTGGGCCAATTTTGTTGTCATTTATGCATGGGTAAAGCAAACCACAGCTGTCAAGTTTTGTGCATGCTGTGTGTGATGTTTATGCAAATCACTGAATAACTTATTTTGCATGCCTAACATTATTTTGCATATAACCAAGCACTTCCATTTAAAAAGCAAAGGACTTGATGCAATTGAAAAATGTCTTTTCCCCAAGGTTGGTGAAATCTAAGGTAAACGTACCATCCGACGATCATATCTCAGTTCTTGTCTAGTAGGAATAAAAGGGATATTTCTGTCGTCTTTCTTTGCTTCAGGTGTTTTCCAGCCTTTCTGTTTGGTACCCTAATTAATGCTAACTGTGGTGCAATAGGGAAGCTGAGTCAGAAATCTAACAATTTCTTTCACAGTGACTCCATGATTCTAGGCAGGCAGAAGCGAGATATGTTTTATCGTTCCTGAGATATGGACAAAAATAGTTAAAGCGTTCATGACCCAGTGAATTATCTAGGCCCAGATAAGTGTAAATTTCTGACAAATGATCATGCCTATTTACTTATGCAGTCTTAATCCTGATGTTTCTTGAAACAGAAAGCAGTTTTTAAAAACATAATTTTTTTAAAAACCCTTGGGTGATCCATTTTAATTCCTGCATTTCAGTAAGAGTAAATGGAAAATCTGTTAAATTTTGTCTTTGTGTCTTTGTGTGTGTTCTTTTACATGGTTAAATCCCATTTCAGGGGCTTGCTCCTGCTTGTGTGCTCTGTAGCTGTCTGTCAGATAAAGCCTGGCAGGGGACCAAGAGGGATGAGTTCTGGCATCTCAGGTTAGGAGCTGAGTTCTTTTTTGTCAGGAATAAGGCAGTTCTTTCCCTTGAGAGAATTGAATTTAGGAACCATGAGTGAAGGAGCTTTCAGGACAAAAATTCTGTGTTTGACCTCTGTTTTCTCTGCAGATCCTTCCCTGGATCTGGTGCTTTCAGTTGTTCATGAGCATGCAACGCCTCGTGGTGGGTGTTAGCCATCCGTCAGATAGGGACTGCAATTCCCAGAAGGGCCTCCAGTACCAGTGACTTGAGAGGATTGTCAAGCAGTGCTAACAGCCACATGCAACGTGCTGATGCTCCTCTTGTGTGGTATTGCTCTGAACACACAGCTGTAGGTTACTGTGGCCAAATCAATGTGGTCTGCAGAGATGGAAGATTACATCAGGCAGTTCTTCAGTGTTGTCCTTGAATACTGCTTTTTTCTTTCTTTCTTTCTTCCTTTCTTTTCGAGGTCAGGATAATTAAATCTAAAAATGTAACATAATAAATATTAGAATGATACTAAACTTTAAGCATTCTGAAGTGTCTCTTATGTAGTGCTAAAATAATGTTGGTCTTCATAAACCATATAGTTCTGGTGTTTGCTAAAGATACTTTGTATTGAGCTTCCGATTTTCTCTTCTATTTGCAATCTTAACATGAGAAAAGGTGAAATCACCAAATATATTTCACGATAGACCTACTGAAATGAAGTATCTGTGTTAGGCTGTAAAACCTGTCTGGAAAAATGGGTTTGGAAAGTCTGAAAAGTCTGAAGTAATTTTTTTCAGATTCTAAATTTTCAGAGAGGGATATTTGACTTGTGCAGTTTTGTACATGCTTCAAAAATCTGAACTATGCCTCCAAAAGCCTGTGCAGGACACAGGAGACGGGGCTGGCCCACACACTGCGCAGAAACTCTCCAGGGCTTCTTACTGGAAGGATGTCAGGAGATGCTGAATCAGCTCGTTAATCTACTATTTACGGCTTTTTAGAAAATTGCACCATTAAGTGAGTTGATGTTACTGGCAGCTCTTGATGTTTTTATCCTTCCATATTTTGCATTGTCCTAGTTTCAAGATGAATTTCTAGTGAGATTATAGTAAAAACATGTCTTTCTAATTCTCTTAGTAAATCTAAATAGTTCAGTCCAAATCCTACATAGAAGAAAAAGTGAAGTAGTTGAACTAAAATCCAAGCATGAAAAACCATCTTGAGTTTCTCTGAAAAGTAGCCTGCCCTATTTCACCAAAACAACTTTCTTTTAAAGACCGTTTCTTGCTCTGCTTTGAGTTTTTGTTTTCCTTTTGTTTGTTTTGTTTTTTAGTTCCGCTGCGCACAGCCTTTACTCGTGCGGACCCCTGACTTTTTAAAGATTTTGTTGATCTTCAGGAATGTTTGTAACTGCCTGCAGTGTCTCGTGGTACCACGGTGGCAGCTGACAGCCAGGGAGGGCCCCTCGCTCCTCTCCCCACTCCTAAAGAGCTGCCGGACAGACCGCGTGGTGATGGGCACAGCAAAGGCCTCTCAGAGTTTCGGTGTCAGGGTTACCCCTTATATTCATCGTTGCTCTGTGGTTCTTGACTTCCAAGGCTGTATTGTGCTTAACATGGCAGAACTTCATTGTGCGATGCAATACAATGCAGTTACTGAGACAAATTAAAATTGTTTTGATTTATGATATATACAGAATAATTGAGTACTCACCAGAATCCGTTATATTTGCATGCATAAATATTTGTTCAAAAGATCTGTTTGACTTGAAGAAAATAACGTAGTTAAGTCCTTTGTTGACTTGTTAGTCGTCTTAACAAAATTTTCTTTAAGCAACGGTGAGGGAGTACAAAAGATATAAGCAGATTTCCTTATGCTGCTATAATGCATTTTTCAAGGCTTTCTAAATTGCTACTTTTTTAGTAAAGAAAAAAAAACAGGAAAAATTCTAATAAATGACAGGACTAAAAAGGATTATTTTCAAAGATAGCACCTATGAATATTTAGATTTTACGTACGGCAGGAGACAACAGGTCTAAATGAAATCAGAAAATAAGCAATAACAAGGTCCGTGATCTTTCAATAGTGGTAAGGTGCTGTGAGGAGATACTGGCAAAAATGAAGAAATAGCTGACATCATTGATATCACACAGACAGGAATACCATGAAAAACATTGGCATGTGTGTCTGTAAAATACTGTGTTCCTAGCTTCTGTGTCAGACACGGCAGTGGGTGCCTTTAGTGAGATACCTGGTCTGTAGCGGTATGAAGAAGCTGCAGGCTCAGATGGGCACACAGGCATCCTCCTGCGTAGGTGGCTGGACATGAACGTGGCACTGATAAAGCTGACCTAAGCCACCAAGAACACAGAACCCTGAAACTCATGCAGACACTAACCCTCCTTAATTCCTCTGTGGCATAAATGGGAAATCAGAGACTGAATTTCAAGTACGGGATTTATATTACTTTTGCCTCCAGACCACACAATTAAAAGCTGCCCTTTATTCTGCAAGGATTAGAGGGTCAGCAGAGCAAGGAGTTGAGCTTGGACATATTTATAAAACTAGTTCCAGTTTAGCCGAGAAGTTCTATTTGTTTGCAGGATCTGCTTTTATTTATATCATAAAGCTTAATTTCCTATGCTAAACCCTCAACCTCATAGCCGGGGTTACAGATAATGAGCCTGGCGGGGAGGTGCAAAACAGCATTAAGCCTCAGCCCGGGGACAAGGACACGACCTACCCTAAACTTCTCCCGGCTCCGCTCCAGCTGCCGGCGGGAGGCTCAATCCGTCTCGTCCTCCTCCGGTACCCTGCCCTCACTGGCCCTTTTTTGAGAAGCCAGAAGTCAAATACTGCAAATAGAGCAGCTGCTCTGTTCTAGCTGCTCCAGTGTCGCATTTTTAATGCAGTCCTAAGATACTGAACGAATGGGCTGATTATCTTATGCTCTCATTTGCCCTCTCTTTATGATACTGTCTAAATGCTCTGCTCGCATGTGGTGATTCGTAGGGTACTTCATGGGCATGCAAGGAATTACTGAAGCTGCTGCCCTTGCAAAGACTTAGTTACCTCTGGATGAGTAACATTAGTGTTTTTTTGTCATTTCTTTTAAAAAAAGGAGAGGAGAGGAGAGGAGAGGAGAGGAGAGGAGAGGAAAGATTTAAAAAAAAAGAATATCATTTTCAACATCAATCAAGTAGAAATGGTTTGGAAATTAAAATATAATACCAGAAAAAACAATTGAGTGGCATTGAAATGTCATTTCTAGAATTATCCGGCTTACTGTGGAGTGTTTCAAGGAATAACCTTCTGGCATGGCAGGATACAGTGTTTGGATTAGATGAGGCTTGCACAGGGGGCCAGATCCTGCCATGTATTAATTAGGATTGCATGCGCCTAAGTGAGGACAGCAACAGTACCAGTGACTGCCATTTCATTTTTAAATGTCTGTGCTTTGTGACGTTACTTTTCCCGTGGTAGCAGAAGTGGTCTCTCGCACTTAAAAAAAATGATGGTGTGGATAGTCAGAAAATGTTGGCAAAATTATGGTATTAAGACACATGGACAGTATTGTTTTCAGAAATTTAATATAAGTTTAGAAGCGTTCTTCCAAGAGAGCTCTGTCCAGTTTTAATTTTGCCTAAGAAACCCTGTGATTTTTATCCTGTAAACTTTTGAACACATCCTGAGACTATAATGGGATGCTGTTGCCGAGATTACCCAGAAAACCAAGAAGGCTCCAGAAGAGGACACAGAGTCAAAAAAGATATTCAGCCTGCGAGCTTATTGACCTGATCTTATGGCTATCCCAGGCAGTGTGGGGGATAGAAAGAGTCCCCCCTTCATAGCGGGACTTTGAATTTCAGTCCTCTAATCTGTGAGCAAAAGCCATGAGAACCCCATTTGCTGTTTAACGGTCAAAATGAAATATTCAGAGCCTTGAATTCTGAGTTGATGTGAATGTCAAGCAAAACAACGTTGCTTCAGAAGGCTGGAAGAAATTTGAATTGATTGAGTAGTATTAATGTTGTTATTTTTGATAATGTTCTTTTGATCTGTGAGTCTCTGCTATTTTTAAAGAAATCAGATCACAAGTTCAAATGCTAAGAGGTACTGTAATTGTAATAGGCTTCTTAGGCTTCTAACATTATGAACAGATCCTTTAGAACTATCGCTAAAAGGATTAATGTGGCTGATTTAATGGGGTACAGTGGAAGCTACCAAATAGCCTATTTAAAAAAGTATGTAGGGCATTAAAGAGGTACTCAAGTTTAAATTATTTTATGAGAAAATAAGACAATATGTGAGCTGTACTTTTGTCATTTCATTTCTACCTTGCGCCTGTGTGCTGTTGCTGAAGGGAGTGCTGAGAAGTGAACGCAGTTCTGATACTGAGCTGTGGAGTAGGAGATCGTTTGGAGGACAGGGACATTTCCTCCTTTGCCTTCTAATGGGTAGCTGTAAACTGCTCATTTCATAAACTTAATTCCATTATGCAACTGTCCAGTTTATATATTGAATGTGACCAGGTTTGAAAAACATGCGGTATTGCTTGAGGTATTTCTGTGGCATTGCTTGCAAAATCAAGCCTATTTTGTGTTGATAGTACAATGTGAAATTATTAGTTTCAAGATGATGCTTTAGTGATGCTGTTTAGTGCGTAAAGAAGCTCGGACAAGCTTGGACAGATATGAGTGCCAATTTCAGCTGTAGATTTGAAAACGTATTAGATATAGACTTTTTGGTTCAAGGAGCAAGTCTTACGCAATAATTGAAGTTAAAACTATTTGCTTATTTGAGCAGTTGGAGGTGGAGAAACATTGATGATTGATGATGCTTATTCTGTTCATACTTTTGCTTTCTACTTATATTGCATCCCAATGTTTTAATGCCATTCATAGCAGTTCCTATAGCAAAGAGTAAATAAAAAGGGCAGCTATAAAGAAAATGGGAAGACCTCTGAAGTCTGTGAATTAAAGCATAAGATTATGCAGTCCATGCAGAAGTGAACATTCCCCCAGAAAGGACCAGTCTTTGTAATTTTTGCTAGCCCGCCACGCTCCCCGAGATCATCAGGGAAGGTGCTGGCAGCTGTTTGCTGTGCTAAGAGGGGATGGCATTTATGTCCTCCGTTAAATCCTTGATTGACGCAAACTGCCTAAATCTCCTTACGAGGAAGCAATCACGGGGCCGCGGCTGGGCCGGGTGGGCCGGCAGCAGCGCGCTCCGGCGGGACCATCCTGGTGGGCAGAGCGGCGCCCAGGCCCGTGCGGTCTGCGCTCGCGAGATGCGTTTGCGGAGCGGGAGGCTGCAGGGCTCCCTTGGGCCGTTGTGTGCGGCTGTCCTGCTGCTTGTGCTCTGCCATCGCCGGCAGAGCTTGTCCGATGGGCTTTGGGGTTGTGCAAGGAAGTATCGTCTTGGCTGGAACAGTTATCTAAAATGGGAATAAACTTGCATTCGTTCCAACAGTCATGTAAGGATAAAAAAATAAAAGAGGTAGCGGAAACCTGATTTCTCTAATTTCTTTGAATTCTCTATTGAAATTTCCATTGATGGATCAATAATCTGAACATGCTGGTTTATTTCTGAACAGACTTGCAGTATCCTGCTGTCTTTACCTGAGCCAACAAAATGCAAACACAAGGACGGGATAAAAGATGTTTCCATTAAAGGAGTGATTAAAGCTAGTAGTTCTGCTGCTGTAACGTGCTGTGTTTTAGTGCTGAGCTGGGCTTGTGGGTTGCAAACTGCTGCCTGTGGTTCTTGTCTCTGTCCTGTGTGTGTCTTCCCTACTGAAACTGATGTGCAAGCTTGGCTGTAAATCCCACCTACATACCAAAGGAAAGAACACAGTCCAGGAGATTCTTAGGGAGGGAAATGTCACAAAATGTCCTGTAAAGCAGTTTTAACCCAAATATATTGGAGAAACCTCACAGCAACCTCCAACAACAACCTCCAACAACCTGCTTTTCACAAGTACCTGAATTATTTATACCGACTCTTCAGTAAATTAGTTCTTTTTTTTGGCCAACGCCTATCTATTAGATCTACTGTTGAAATAATTTCCCAGGGAGCTGATCTTCTTTCATTACCTCTACAGGATTTTACAGAGAAGAATGATTATCAAAGCATGTTTTTAAAAGGGGATCTGACAGATCTCACGTGAGGTTGCAAGTATGTAAAACAGAAGGTTTGTTGCCAGCTATTTATGGTTCTCTGTCTTTGATTAATTTCTGATTTGCAAGGTATTTTGAGAAAACAGAGTTTAGAGCAGGGGATGATTTGCACTTTTTTTTTTTCTCGGAGTACTAAAATAGGAGAAGAACAGAGTAGGAGGAAGTAAAATGGATTAAAAGAATATTGGAAGGAAAAATACATTGATTAGGAAATGAAATTCAAAATATGGTGACAGTAGCAAGTGATATAGAGGGAGGATAAAGTGATCATATATTTTGTAGAAATATAAAACAAGAGAAGGAAGAGGGAGTCAGGAGAGAGAAAAATGCAAACACTTGAAGATGGGTGCTAAAGTGAGCAGGAGTAAGAACTACTGTTGAAAAAGGTATAGAAATAGCTAGTTGTCATTTGAAACAAAAACAATCTGAATTTAATCATTCATAATGGTTTGATTTATTCCTCTAAGGAATAAATTTGTTCCTTAAAAGAAATGTATTCCTTTAAGTTATAGGTGAGATCTTAATGTTGCATTCAAATAATCAGATGCAACTGAGTAGCAGCTCAGTATCTTTAGCAGAGGTCTCTTTAACTGTTGCTAAACACCAGAAACTCTGTAAACTTTAGTTTCTCTATGTCACCAGTAACGCTTGGAGAGTTAACTCCTCAGCTCATGTGGTTTCGCTTATCCCTCTGCATCGGACTCGGAAGGGTTTCTGCAGGGAAATGCTATTTCTGAGTGCACTTGTGTTTTACATCTATCCATCTTCTGCCTTAATCCCTTCTTTTATTTCTGTTGGTAGCCTAACTGCTTTTGTGATTGACATCATTGTCTTTATTCTACAATTTATTCACGTCTGTATGTCGTGGATTGAACCCCAAACATTTGTTAAGTACCAGAAATAGCAGACTGTAGGGTTTTTTTTTCCTCTTTATTTTTTTCTAGAAGCTTCTTTCCATCAGCCTCCTCTGTAGATGCTGCCCAGCAATCCCGTGGCACTCGCCGGATCTGGGACACAAAACCATTCCCTTAATTCCCGGTGCTGATTGCTTTGCCGGCTGACGCGCACGCTGAGTGCGTGTGGTTTGTGGCGCCGCCGCCGCCCTCGCTGAGCCGGGCAGGAGGCGCCGCCGTCCGGGCCCTGCGCGGAGCAGAGACCCAGAGATAAATGTGTTATTTTTTTCCCTCTTTTTTCTTTTTTTTCCCTGTTTTCCTCTTTCGATGAGTGGCATCAGCGATCTCAGACGTGTGTGTAAGATGCCTGGGAGCATGGAGGGTGCTCTTTACGCAGCCCAGACCTCGCAGTGCGTACGGAGGCATTTAAAGGTCAGCGGCATATGCAGTGCAGTGTATTTTGGGAGTCTGTTTTAGTCGCATTTTACCAAAGCTTTAGCGGAATAATTAACTGATTTGCACTAAAATGGCAAGGGAGGACGTTTTGGAGTTGAAGAAAACCAATATTAGCACAGCTCAGATTTGATCGGAGTGTTTCCAAGAGTGTCATCACCTGTGTGAGAGGCTCCAGCTCCGGAGCAGTGACTCCTGGCCCAGTCTGTAGCCACCAAGCGAGCTGCCGGGTGGCAAGCAGCAGGGGAGCCTCCTGAAAGAGTCCAGAGCATTTTCCTGCTCGTAGGCTGCTCTGCACTGCACTAGCATCCATGGGGCTTGGTGCTCTATGGTGCCCACTTGCAAGAAGGGTCAGTATGAGCAACTGAAGGTAAAAAAAATGAAAATGTTTGAGTTGGCCTAGAAACTTTTGTGGAGTGCATTGCTGTGAGCACTTTAATTAGTACCCACGTAGCCTGCAGTGGGGCCTGGCTTTGCGTGTCATCGTCAGTGGCACAGCCTCGAGTTCGGAGGTGGTGTCTGGGCTGGGGAATGGGAGCGGGTCGGGGCGCGCGCCCTGGCCCGGAGACACGGCTGCCGCTGCGGGGCCGAGCGGTGCCGGCCGCCTCTGGGCCACCCTCGCGAGC
>JAWLRI010000166.1:272732-295211 GCA_034781795.1 Crypturellus tataupa
GCGGCGCCTGCGAGACGAGGCCAGGCCGGACCAGGCAGGGCGGGCGGCGCTCCCGCCGGGCGCCGGGGATCCAGCCGGCCTCGCCTGCCGAGTAGGAGAGCTCTGTGCTCCGGACTGGGGCAGCTCCCAGCCAGCTGGCTTGGGTTCTGGAGAATGGTCCGGGCAGGTGTGATTTATCAGCGTTCAGTAAGAGCCGCTAGGAGAGCTGTGCTGTGCTCACTGCCACTGATTTATCTTCTGGGCCCTTGCGTTAATTGCAAAGAATGGAACCAGCAGCCAAATTAGCCTGGAGAAAATGTCCTGATCTCTCTCCAAGGCTTGGAAATATCTCCATATTTATTAAAAAAAATGTTTATTTGCCCTTGCATGAAAGATGGGCATTTGCATGGGCAAGATTACATTTTAGCAATCATTTGAGGAAAATCCTGTTTTTTGTTAACTGTGGATTGTGCGTTGTGCTTGATAGTGCACAGAGCCATAGCATTTTTGCAATATATCTTTATATTGTACAGCTATTGTGAAGAGGAATCTGTGATATTGAACTTTCCTTAAAATAGGGCGACTCTTGGTTAAATCCTTCTCCATGTTATTCTGCCACTCTGCTTCTGAAAAATACTACTTTCACAAATATGTTTTATATTGAAAGTGAAACATTTCAAACAAAATACTGAGATTATCTGCACAGCAAAGTTCAATAGAACTTTAGGAAAGACAGTATAGTAACATTATCAGCTGAAGTGTGTATTTGCAGAGATAATGTAACCTTCTGGGCACTTCCTGCTCTCTTAGGCTGTCCTTCCACTGCTTTCTTACTTTTTGGTAGAAATCACCGTTTTACCCTCGTGGGAAAACTTTCCCATAGCCTGGCACGTGCCAGCAGTTGCATCCATATTAACGTATGCAGTTGAATGGAAATGTGCACCAGTTTCTTTTCTGTCCACTTTTCCCCCTGTATACAGCCATCTACAGTGATTGCTTGCTCTCATTTGGGTTTGATGTCTCTGGAGTAATAGTGTGCTCTGCTTTAAGCAAAGCAAGAGTTTGCTATTTATTTTAGCAAACGAAAAGGCTAAGTTCTTGGTCATAAAAATAGACCCACAGTTAAAAAAAGAAAAACATATAAACAATGAATAGGAAACTTTAAGTATATTTAATATAAGCCTCCTTTCCTGGAAGACATTCAAGATTTTGCCGAGACATCTTTCAGCCCTGAAGCCTGAGGTGTACCTTAATGCCTCTGTGCACCCTGAGTTACATCTCTAATCAGCCTTTAAGATAACTTTGGAGACTGAGGAACTCAGTATGTATCATCTTCTCTCTCCCTACTGCCTGTTAATCTAGCACTTGATGTAAGACATACTGTACCAGCACTGAAGATCTATCTGGCTGTTTCCAATAGTAGCCAAGAGCAGAAGCAGAGAAGAATATAAGCACAGGGCAAGTGCATAGTGCTCCTTTTCCACAAGGCAGTTTATCTTCCATGCAGTGTGGCACCAGAACTGCCTGCAACAGTGGAATGGGATCTACTGTTTAGTTAATGTGTGTTAACTGGCTCTCAGTGGATTTGTATTCCAAGAATGTGTCTGTTCGCTTTCGGAGCCCAATTTTATCATCTGCTGCTTATGCTATTTACTGGATAAGGATACAGTTTCCAAACTTAGGTTGAAAATGGTTATGATGGCTCAAATTCTTTCCTGTGCTGTTCTTCAGGCCTAATCCTTGGGATACAAAATGTAACTGCAGAGTCGTTTCTACCTAAAAGGGTATATTGCCTTTGATTTCAGTAGTATATATTAATTTAACTCCTTCCTTCTACTTAAGCAGCTTTGCTGTGCTTGCAAGACTGTAAGCCACAGTACTGTGTAAATCATATGTCAAGAAGGAGTCACTATCCTGATGCATTTCTGGCTCACAATTTCTGGTTCACTTTCACCTTGATGCAGACGCTGTGACATCCTGACTGCAGCCCCCGATGCCATTTCTGACTGCTTTCTCCCAATTTTTGTCAGTTTGAGGACTTGACTATCCCAAGAAAGGGAGAGGGGGTGATTTGACCAACTGTAAGGCACTTTGGAACTTACACTTGTGTCCACAACTAGTTGTGCAGCAGGAGTATAGATGCAGGGATATCCTGATGATCTGGGTGGATTTGGCCATGTTGCAAGTGCATGAATGATGTTCTGCATTTATCCCAAACACTTGTTGCTTACCTCAGTAGTGTATCCATATCTGCTGTCCACTATTCTGATGTCAGCCAGTGGAAGTGAAAGCAGGAGGCTCTCTCTGATCTGCCCAATTTTAATGCCACAGGCAATAAAAGGGTAAAATGCACCTGTTTCAAGTGATGAGGAAATTCGGCAGACATTCAGAGTTAGCAGCCCCTTCTTTGCTCTGCCTGCTTTTGCTCCCATCTGTAAAATGGGAAAAATTTAGCCCTGCTTATCTTTGGAAGGGGGCTTAGAGTGTAGTATATTGTAGTGTAACCCTGGTATCAATATGTTTCTTTCATTCATTTCCTGCTTTTAAGAAAAAAAATAATTTTACTGTTTGTTATTACTAAAAAGCGTTATTTTTCCTATGGTACATTCTGTTTCCATGAGCCTATTTATATATCTTAATTGACAAGTAATTGCTTTCCCTATCCAGATAAGTGGTATTAAGCTGTGATTTGCAAAGTCCAGCGCTGATTAGATTGATATGTACAGGCTCTACTGTTACCATAGCACTGCTTGATAAGAATCAGTGAAATTCTGAATTGCCAGTCTCCTGCTATCAGTATAGAAAGATCATCTCAGATATTCATAAGCTCTAGTATTCTGTGACAAATCGTTCTTCAATGAATTGCACTGGTACATGCAAGATGGAAAATAATTTTAAAATATCTTTTTTTTTGTAATTTTGCTTACAAATAAATTATTTAAAAACTGTTTTACTGACCTATCTTTGATAAATAATTTGTGGGTTGTAATCTGACCACCCTTTGATTGACAGTAAACGAGTGCACATTATTGTAGTATGTTCACCTTAGTAGTAGGTCTGGCTAATCTAAATATTTATTTCAGCAAGTTCTTTATCTATAGTGGGAATAATGATTTTTCACAAGCATTCATGATAATCCTGTTAATATTTCATTTGTGCAGTTTAAAGTATGTAGATAGAGATCATTCTGTGGTATTTTCCTTGCTGATAGAAAGCATATCTTTTAGCAATGTAACAATAATTTACAATTGC
This sequence comes from Crypturellus tataupa, assembly GCA_034781795.1. Classification (NCBI taxonomy): domain Eukaryota; kingdom Metazoa; phylum Chordata; class Aves; order Tinamiformes; family Tinamidae; genus Crypturellus; species Crypturellus tataupa. The sequence goes on from JAWLRI010000166.1 coordinate 275,964, forward strand.
TCTTATTTAGGAGAACATTATGCTAAAAAGAAAATAATTATAACAGTTCATTTTACTTCTTCATTATGTTTAGCCTAATGGACCACTGTATAAGGAGTTTTCACTACTTTGTATTAATATTTTCTGAACTTGACTGTGGAGTTGCACTTCTTCATTATGTTTAGCCTAATGGACCACTGTATAAGGAGTTTTCACTACTTTGTATTAATATTTTCTGAACTTGACTGTGGAGTTGCACATAAAATAGTCATTTGTTCATATATGGATAGTTTCTCAGTGTGGGCTCCTGTTATTTTTTACTTTAGTATTAGCTCATTATGACATCTTCTGAGTAAGATCACAAATTCATCTAGAATTTACAAAGTATAGAGAATATTGCGGGAGAAGGATACTGCCCTTAGACCTTCTCCCTTTCACTACTGCAACTGTGGCAATGGTCTGCTGTTTTTTTATCTCCTATGCAGACATGGACATGAATTTGAAGAGCACAAAAGTAAAAAATACACTGGAATACAGGAAGAATGTATATTGCACAAGATGGCATTTTTTCAAAAATATTTTCAGGAGGAATTCCTATTAACCTCACATGTTCAATTGAACAGAACTGCAAATCATTTCAACTTTTTCGAAACACCTGGAGTCTGCAGACTCTACAGACTCTACAGGAGTTAAACAGAAATGAATTTATGCACGCAAAAATTGTGTCTGTTTGCACTTGCATGCTAGAAATGGGCCCCAGATGTTACAGTTATGTAAGGGCCTAATCTAAAGCCAACTAAAGAGAGCCTTGTGGGCTTCAGATCATGCCAATAAGAACATTTTTTTCAGGAGAATTAACATTGAAGGAGATTGCAGTAAGCTAACATTGTCTGTAGCTATTGTAAGTATAAAATGAAAATGTATGGATGGAGGGCATGCTTTATTCAATGTGGTTGGAGTTAATTTTGTATTTTGGAGGACAAAAATGTGAGAGGATTTATATTTAATTGAAAAAAGGTTTTATTTAAATGTTAATGTGCTGCATATAGGCAAGCCTGTTATTGCTAGTGAAGCCAAATTGCGTGTATCTTAGAGCCATCATTTTTCCTATGTGTGTGAAGGGGTGGTTATTTATGAATATGAAATACATGGTTCGAAGTAGCTCTCCTTTCTGCTTTTCAAATGATACAACATGATAGCCTGAAAAGCTAATTATTACAAGATAGAAATTGAAGTTTGAATGTGTTTGGCAAACTGTATGAGGGTTTAGTCAGCCCATGCCAAATCGGTTTTACCAGCAAAACTAAAACTACGAAACCCGTTAAGAAGTAAAAGTCCAGCCTGAGGTCTTGCTCTTTTTTTCACTGTCAGGATTAAAAGTGGGTATCAATACACAAGAATTTGTAGCATGACACTCACAAAAGGAGCGAGGTCCTGGGGATGCCCTGGGGGTTGAAGTGAAGTACCATGGCCTGGCTGCTGGAGGCTTCACACTGGGGTTCATGGAAAGCCCCTCGCACACCTTTGTACATCTCCTGGTGTCTTCGAGTGTCTTAAGGCTTCATCTAGAGCTGACAATTTGCTTCTCTGCACATGTTAAACACCAGCCAACACCTAAATGCTGCTGTGCACTGGTCTTGCTTTGTGGAACTTGCAGTAAGGCACTGACTGTAATGTGAAACCGGGAGTGTATTTATACTGTTTAGTGGAATTCACTGTTTTCCATTAACTCAGTTTTGGCAAAGCAGCGGATATTTGAAGCTGGGAAGATCAATGTGTGAGCGCAGGGTTTGGCAGATGTTTTCCTCGAGTTAGCTGTTTAGGGATTAATGTAAAGGTGCAATTCTTGGTAAGCCAGTCACTCTCATATTGTGTAGGACAGTTTGCTTTTTCTTTTGTTTGTTTGTTTCTTTTTTAGTTGTAAGAGATTGGCATGAACCTTTCCCGGCCCTTAATTATCTACTGGAGTCAGTTTGCCCTTGCTAAGAAAAATGAGGAAACCATTTCTGGGTATTATAGCCACTAACCCTACTGGACAGAAGGCTCACCAACTTCAGAGCTGTTTTGCAACACTTCGGAGTTACAGAATTACTCCCCTTAATTTACCCTCCTTATTCTGTATTCTGTAATGAATACCTCAGTTTTTCATTTGAACCCTCTCCCTTTTACAGCAAATATCTGCCTGTTGATAAGTCACAGAGAAAATCAAAGGTGGAGTTTAGTAACTACCTCTCTTAGCTGTTTTGATAGTTAAGACCTCTTTTGGAGGTAGGAGACCTTGATCAAATCTCTAGTCCAAAATGGGCAGAATGTGCATTTGGAAACTCATTTGCTGTCCTTGAGACATGTTGAACTATTAGGTTATTGTCTAATGACGACTATATCAGCTAGCCCACTCTTTCTATCAGCTATGACTTAACTGCTGTATCCACTATCAAATTGGCCCACTCTCTCAGCACCTTGTTGGTCATGTTATGTGTGAGACCCTCTTCAGCCAATGTGCAAACGCAGAAAGTAAACTGGTCCTTCAGATGAGACCTCTGAGGCAGCAGTGTCTAACAGATTTTAATAAGATGGGCCCTTTATGCCCATTAGGTACCTCCATGTGCTGGTGGTATTGTATCCTTTAGCAAGATAACATAGTCCAAAATGAGGCAGAATTACAATAAACTGTCTTAATTAGTTTGCCATATGCTAAGAGTGCCCACACAGCCACATAAGGATGATGAGAAAAATTACTCATATCTAAGCTTTTATTACCTCTGAGATATTGATTATTATGATCTCTATTAACTCATTTATGATCTGACTTGTCAACAGGAACTTTCTAGACAGGCACATTTCTAACTTTGCATTGGCCAGGACAGAGTCCAGACACCTTGATGTGTTAACTAAAAATTACAAAGGAAACCAGATATTCACAAATAGGTCCCTATAATCAAGTTAATGAGAATGAGCTCAGTTACATTTTCATGTGTGATTGAAAGCATTTACATTCCAGACATATAATGAAATTTCATACTGTTGTACTTAAAATGTATTGAAATTTCTGGTGAAAAGTATTTATAAATGCAGAATATTCATATTTATTTTAAAAGCTACTTCTCCATTACTGCCATACAGGATTAAAGAATGATGAAGAATAGTAATCACGGGGTGAGTTGTGTTGCTGCTCTCTTAATAAATACCTTATATTTGTCCATAATGGACTAAAGTTCAGCCGCTTTTATTGCAAGACCTCTTAATTAATTGGTCTGGGTGCACACAGCAGATACACAGCGTTTTACAGAACTGCTGGTGCCCTTTGGTGGCTGTTCACCCTCCTGGGCGGCAGAGGTGAGAATTGGTGTTTACTGCACGCTGGTTGTGCGACTGTCGATTCAGGGGAAGCTCTCGTTTGCTCCGAAAAAAAAGAAGCAGCTTCTATGGCTGGGAGATTTGAGGAGCTTTGGAAACATTATGATCAGTACCAGGGAGTTTCTCTGTTACTGCTTCTGTAGTTTAAGTCATCTCATTTACTGTGTTTTCTACAAAACGAAGTTCTTTCTTTAACTTCAATATTGTGATGCCAAAATTTGCCATGCTGACAGTCTGGTCTTGAAAGCTTTCAGAAGAGTTTCAGCGTTTTATAAAATCTGATGAAGGAAAGAAAATGAGGTTCTTGAATCAAAACTATCCTGCTCTACTTGTGATACCTCATCTGGGAATGAACTTTGGTATTGTGCACAGCTATCCTGATTCTCCCTGAGGGATTTGTGTCCCACAGCATGTGCTAAACTCTCTAAGGCTGGTGGGCTTGCCAGAAAGCAATTACCAAGCTAGTTGGTAATGGTAGTGTAAGACTTCTTAATACTATATTGCTTCAGAATTGCTATACTTCTCTCAGACTCCCGACATTGTATTAGCTGAACGTTACTTCAACAAGTAGTTGTTTCAACATTTCCAGATTAGTAATGCATCTTTGAAGTGATTTAAGAAGTCAAGCTAAATTATATGAATATTATCAGTTTCCTGTATTTTTCTTTACTGAAACTATTTCATGTAAAACTGACTATGCAAATAGCCTGCTTCATCAGAAATAATATTTTGTAAGAACTATTTTATGACAAAGAATATTATCATGAACATGCAGAGTTGCTACTTACTTAATTCTAATTTGTCATTAGAAAAGAACCTGACATGAATATTGGTATCAGAAACTGATAAAATGTTACCAATGCTGCATTTCCAGACTCAGACCTCACAAAGAATCATGTGCAATCCATATGCACCCCTAGTGTTACCAAGTTAGAATCGTTAACAGTGTGGTGTGAAGCTATTATAAGTAACAGATGACTTTTCGGGGATTTATTGAGGAGAAAGAGAGTATAATAACTTTATATTGACATTGTTACACCTCAGAAGTAGTTGTATATTTGTTAAAACCAAGTAATATAAGTGGAAGCCGGTCTGAAGCCTGTACAAAAGTCTGTTTTGTAGACTTGTCAGACTTGTAGCAGAGCCCTCCCTTCTCTCTCTGACTACTCTGGACTTTACTGTAAAATCCTTGCAAAACATGTCTTGTTAAGGGTTTGGTCTTTGGAAATGTGAAATGTATTCAGGTCTCATGGACTAAACTCCAAGCTGCAAATTTTTGACTTTGCAGGACCTCTGTAGGATGCATAGTAAAAAAAAAACAGTCTTAAAGCATAAGCAAGGCTCAGCTCAGCTCACTGAGCAGCTGGAGGAAAAAAAAAGAAGAAAAAAAAAAGGTTATAGTGGTTGCCTGTTTAGTCTGGAGAAGATTGAGAGGGGATCTGATCAATATGTATAAATACTTGAGAGGAGAATGTAAAGAGGAAAGAGCCAAACTCTTCTCGGTAGCGGCCAGTGACAGGACAAGGGGTAATAGATACAAATTGAAAAACAGGAAGTTCCATCTCCATGTGAGGAAGAACCTCTTTACTGTGAGGGTGACAGAGCCCTGGCACAGGCTGCCCAGAGAGGCTGTGCAGTCTCCTTCTCTGGAGATCTTCAAACCCGCCTGGATGCCACCCTGTGCCCCGTGCTCTGGGTGTCCCTGCTGGAGCAGGGGTTGGACTAGGTGATCTCTAGAGGTCCCTGCCAGCCTCACCATTTTGTGATTTGGTTGCCACTCTGAGCAGTCAGCGCCCGCGCAGGTTTTGCCCCAGCCTGAGCAGAGAGCTCCTTCTCTGCCATTCTCCTGCTGCTGACATCCACCTGCCCCCTCCGTGGCGCTGCAGCCGCCTGCACTGTGCTCCTTGCTCTGCCGCCCTCCTTCGGAAGCCTCCGAACAAGAACAGAAATTGATTCTTCACTCTTCTTATACTTAACTTGTCTTCTGAATTTAAGCCATTTGACTTCATAATCTTGCAAACCCTTAAACTCCTTAGTGGCATTAGTGATACAAACATGAGTGGTCCTGATTGGCCTGGCCAATGCGTGGTGTCCTAGCATGTGGACACATCCGAGGATTGTTCTACATGGCAGTTTTTTTAAGTAACCATTGCTGAGGTTCACCTGAATGCATCTTCTACCTTAAATAGGGTCAAGCATGTTTTTTTTCCATGTAGAGGTGAGAGCTGCAGCCTGAACTAAGATTTCTGTCTTGAAATGGCAATGCCTAATGTTCTTGCACAGGAGAGAGGAAAAAAAATCTCCATCCACAAGCATAAAGAAATCCAACTGAGTGTTTTTGCTGCTCAGATGCTTCTCCATGGTTTGTTTCTGGCTGGATAGCCAGTTGTTACATGTTAAGGGGAGGCCACGCGCGCTCCAAGGCATGCATCTGAGATTAATAAAATGTTACATTACTCCAGCAAGTGCTCGGGCTCGCTCCTAAAGCGGCCGACGTCACGGGGAGAGCGGAGAGCCCTCCCACTCCTACCCGTTAATTGATGGTGACGGAGTTCTCTGCTGAGCCGCAACCCGCCATAGGGGCTAAATCCGACCAACAGCGGGAGCAGCCTCGGAATAACAGCATTACTCCATATGGGCAAAAGCTGGGCACTTTAAACCAGGCCCCACGAGGAGAGGGAGCTCCAAGGATGGCGAAGGAGGACTGATTTTCTGGAGTTTTTGCTGGTGCGCTGCTCTGCTCTGCTCCTGAGGCTCCGCTCCTGCAAGAAGTACCCGTGCTGGAAGGACGAGCCCACTTGGAAGAGCTTGACATGCTTGACAGGCGCCTGATGTCTCCTCAAACTAAGCACATTATTCCTGGGGTAAGCATATGTCGGAGGAGTGCAGGCCAGATGCTCAGGAGCCTGTTAATTTTGAAATGAAAGGTACAGGCTGGCTAGCAAATTAACTTCATTACAGCTAAAATGTTTCACTTCACTCTCATCTGGCCAAGTGCAAATGATGTTAAAAAATGTGCCAGTCTTTTAGTGGAGGTCCTAATGCTGCTTTCGAGATCGCTTTGTTAAAGCAGATGTGAAATTGCTATCGTTTTGAAAAACTGCAAATATTAGAGCTGAAGGGAAGTGAAAGCATTTACAGGTGACTCTGTTGTTGAGAGCACTTCTGTGTATAACCCTATTAAATGTAGTTAAAGTGATCCAGCTTGCTGTTTGTTCTGTGTTTTGGGGCTTGTGCTAAATGGTTGTTTTCTCCTTGATACGAGAGCAATGGGACTCTCTGCTGGCAATAGTTTGAAATACACATTCACTTTTTCAACACGAGTGTTACACTCCGTGTTGTTTGCGGTTTGGGTTAGATTGTACTGATAAAATGAGTCTTGGTTTGGCAGCATTTAACACGTTCATATATCTTGATATATGTTCATATAGTAGTAGAATATAAAAAAAAAAGCTCTGCCTTCACATAAAAGGTACTTATATGAGAAATATTTAATAGCTGAATTTGCTTTGTTTTCTTTTTAGCACTGTGGAAACTAGGGGATGGAGGTAAAAAAAAAAAAAATTACAGTAATGTAGACATAAACTTCAGCCAGATGTTTGGCTCATGCTTACTGCTTTCTGTACTTTATGAGAGATGTGAATATAGTTAGCAGTGAAGGCATGATGGTCGCTTTCCAGGCTCCAGAGTCAGTGTGAGAAAGCCCAGGGATAGCGGCTTGTGTCCTGGCTGCTCCAAGTCCCTTTATCCTAGAAGGAAACCAAATTGGAGCCCTTCTTTTCTCTGGCTGTTTGAGGGAACTTCACTACTGTCTTTTGGCAACTTTCACTCTGTAATGATACTCTTAACAATTAAGATTTTATAGTGCTTCTGTAATGAGTAAACTTAGTTAAATAGTCTCATCTTTAGGACAAAAAGCTGAATTTTCAAGAGTGAGCAGTGCTCTATACTGAGAGATTCCACAGGAGATCCAATTTGCAAATTAATAGTTAGGACTTGAAAAAGCTTTAATACATATCTTTTCAGCCATTTTTTTCAAAATTTTGCGTATGTGGATGAGTTTGAATCTTCTTTGACAATTTCAATGCAATTATGAATGGGGAAAAGCTGGAGAAAAAAAGATATGTAATAATAATAAAAATCAAATGAAAAATATTGTTTTCCTAAAGACAAGCTATTTGATGTTAGAACTCAGCAATAAATAGTGCCCACATTTCCATGAAACATTTTCATTCTTCGTCTACTGTTTTTCAGATAGTATCATCAGAAAAAAAAAAAAAAAAAGCAAATGTGGTTTCTGGGCTAGAAGAATAAAAGAATCCTCTCCTTTATAGTCCATCAAGAAGAAGCGCAAGCTCTACTTGACGCTGTTGTGGAAGTCCTGGTGGAAGGAGGAAAGACTGGCCATTTCCTAGGCACAGTGGACACTAGGGGCTCGTGCTGTGGACAGTCAGGCCTTGTGAGTGGAAAGCAGCAACGCAGCAGGATAGACGATGGGGAGCGGGCATGGAAAGGAGTAAAGTTTGCCTCAAAGGATTCATAATATATGTGCTGTGGATTTCTGCTTTCAGTGAGCAGGCTCTCAATGAGGGAAAAAGATAGGGAAAAGAAAAAAATGCTATTTTTGTTGTGCAGCTTAATCTCTGAGGAATATTTGATTGGCTATTTTTTAAATGACAAACCGATGACAATTTTTTTCTCATTTCCATAGTTTCTAGATGTGATATGAGGGCAAGTGGATCATTTAGCTTTGCCTTAATGAGTTTGGGCTATAGGCAGTTTTTGTCCAGATGGATTTTAGATAAAGCTGTCCTTGGGAATTAGCTTGTCTTTCACAGTAAAAGATCTCCAAAATAATTTAATTGAAAATGGAATTGTTTAGATGGCTTAGAGGGAAGTAATGGGAAGGGGAAGAGTTAGAAAAAGAGAGAGCTTGAGAACTCTTACATATTTCTTGACAAATACCTAAGTAAATGCACTATTGATGATAATCTCTTAAAGACAGGTATTGCACCATGGATACAAGTTGCATAATTGAACAGAAATAGAGATAAATGTTTAACACAGATTTTTCCTGATTGGCTTTACATTCATTTATATGTATTTCGTTCACTTACCTTCAGAATGTCCCATGTAAGAGGTTGACCCCTGAAATATTCTACTCAGTTAAAATGCTATACCTAAATGACATTAAATACTACTTATTGCATAACCACTGACATTGCAACCACCAGCACAGTCCTTGTGACATAAGAAATTCTTCAGTATGAAAACTTCTGTAACTGCCAGAAACTGCACGCACATCAGGCACAGCAAATTCTTACAGTCTCCTGAGGCTGTCATTTTGTCCTTCTCTCACCCACTATGCATAGAAGTGACATCTTGCTTTTTGCCAAGTTTTTTACTCAGACTTTCCTTAATTTATTCGCTCAGCCTCAGACGGAATACATGATTGTTGCTCCTATTTTCAATTCAGTTTGCAAACTGCAGTGAGGAAACTTTGGAATCAGAAGGATAGGAAGGGCCAATTCTGCTCTTTGTGTCCCAGAATGGAGAGGGGTAGAAGTGCAGCACAAAGGTAGAAAGGGAGGGCAAGGATGTGCTGCTGACCTTCCACTGCACTGATTGCATTGGTACAGTTTGCAAGCTATTTTACAGTGACTTTTTGCTGACAAATTACAGAAAACATTCTAATTGTGAAAATATTTGTTATAAAACTTGCACTTTTTAAACTTATTATTATGGCTATTGATCCCTGAAATCTTTTGCTGTGCCTTTAGGATGTCTTTGCAGGTTTTTATGCATGTACTTAAGTGTGAAAAGCAGTGTTTTATATTATACTTACAACCTCTTTGTTAATATTAGCGGACACTGTTCTATGAGAAGGACATACTGAATGACAGACTAAATGTTTACATTGCTGCTTGTGCGATCGTTTTATATTTAAACAAGCTGCTAAGTATTAAAGTGTATGGACAGGCTTTGTATAACAGTTCTGATTTTTAGGTTGGTTTGCTAAGACAAGATTTATGCAATCCCACTTTCCATCTGTTAGTTGTGCTTCTCCATAACTTTAATCCAATGGGCAACTTAAATCAATCTTACAGAGGTCTCCTGAGCGGGTGCTTGCACTAGAGCTCCTCGGGGGCGGGATGGGGCTGCTGAAACCATTTGCTTGACGTTGCTCCGGGATGGAGAGTCAGGCTCGTGGCCACGGTGCTGTCCCTGGGGCCGCGTCCTGCAGCTGCTCGACGCACATTTAACTCCCAAGGAGTTGCAACCAAAGCTGCCTCCGGCTCAGGCGGCAGCACACGGAAAGGGAAGGGAAATTTGGAGAGGGGAGGCGAGCCGAGGGTACGGAGCATGTGGTGTGTAGGGAAAATGAGAGCGCGGAAGGTATTGTGGAGGTGTGTGTGGGAAAGCAGGCTTCAGTGCTTCTGGTGTGCACAAAACAACTTGTTTTTCTTGAGCTCATCATTAACGATATAGTGCATTTTGCGGTATTTTGGTGGATATAAGGTTCTATTTTTTTCCTCAGTGTTTTTAGTTTGCTGAGAGGATGCTGACAGATTGACAAGTTAGAATATTCATCACTTAAAAATTATTAGCTTGCTGTTAAATGAAATTTGTAGAATGTTGGTATTGGAAAATGAATTATTTTTCAGCTCTGCTAGGAATTCTAGTTATAAAGTTTCTTTTTGAATTGACTCATGCTGATCAAAGGGTCTTATAGGTAATACTTCCTCACAGTTTCAATAGTTGTATGTTATCTTGATATTTTCCCAGCTTGACATAAAGTCTTCTCAAAGCATAATTGATCATTCTGCAATTTGGTTTGTATTTAGCCATCAGCATAGTCTTCTATATGATCAGTTCAGTAGCTCAGTTTCATCGTGTGTTTTCTTTGCAAATTTATGTGGTCCAGATATGCAGGTCTTTTGCTTTTTTCTCTTAATAAGTGTCTGTGTGTTTGTATTTGTTATTTAAACATCATCCAGTGATTATTTCTCACCTGGGAGACTGATTCTGGTGATTTCTTTTTCTCACATCCACAGGATGAATCAGTTTCTCATTATACGATAATCAAACATGCAGATATTTTCTGACTTTCAATAATGCATCAAAAAAACTAATGTTTTCAAAGCATGGTGTTATTTGGGAGTGTAATAGTGTGTAATATCTTTCGTATTTACCCTCTGAAAATAACTACATGAATATATAAGGCATTGCAAAAAAACAGTAACCTGTGCTCTGAAAAAGCATTGCTTTTAACCAGTATTTCTAGCTCATCTTGGGAAAAGGGCCACTGTGGTATACAAGCAAAAGTTTTCAAAATGCTTATTATATGGGTGTTTCAATAGCTTATGCATCAGTAGAATGCTGTAAAAGTCGATTTGCAGCGAAGTACTTTGGTAACTTCCTGCCAAATTTCAAGCAAATCAGTGAGTTTCCAGAACACTATGATATTTTGGGCCTCCATATTTTCTGACTGAATATTTTCTGTCAAAAAAGATGCAATCAGCTTCTATTGCTGTGTTTTCACAGGAATCTCTCTCAGCTTCATTATAATTTCTAGAGACTTAAAGCAACTGGAATTGTAATTTCAGATTTTTTTTTTCATTTGGGGAGGATAAGCTTTCTTCATTTTCTACTTAAATTTTAAAAGTAGCTTTCTGTATTGATGCTGGCTTAGTGTAAATCCACTATTCAGGTCATGCTGTGTACAACACAATTTACTACTTCGATTCAGTGACCACAGTGGATTTTTTTATTGGGATTATTTTTATTATGATTATAGAAGAGGATAAATTATTGTACCTTACAGTTAAAAATACTGGGATTTTTAATGGTCAGAACCATATTAAAGTCAACGATTATGGATTTGATGATAATTCTTGTGATATTATTCACCTCTCTATTTTTTGTCCTCATAATAAATCAGTATTGTCTGATAAACTTCTCCAGAGTGCAAGAAACTGAAGTGTTTTCTGAAGTTTGTTAGCACCCAAATTTGTGCCACATTCTTTAACCTGAAAAGGGCAATGGGGGCACTGCTGAACGCTCACCCTTAAGACTCAAACCAAAACACAGAAAGTGCTGGAGAAGATCTTGGAGGGGCCTAGAGTGATGTGAATACGAAGGCAAGTTTGAATTGCTTAGAAATGTATTTTGAGATATTGTGGTAATTGCAACACTGAAGAACGTTGTCTGTTCTGAGCATATAGTCTTTGAGAATTATAACTAGAGAGCAGAAAAAAATGTACTTGATCACATTTAAAAAAAAAAAAAAAAGTCTGACTGAAAAAATATTTTCACAGAAGGAAGGAGAAAGCCTTTGCCCCACATCCCAAATATTCACATTCCCGTAATTTTAGTCTCTGCTAACAACTCTCTGTTTCTTAGGGCAGAGAGGGGAGAGGGCCTGCCAGGGTGTTGCACTGGTGCTGCTTGGCGATGTCTTTGCAGAAGGGGCACATTAGTTCTGGGTAAGAAATAGCTCGTTGCTCATGTTATTCCCATTGCTGATTCCCAAACTGCCGACTCCACGTAGCTGGCACGCTGGTGCTGGTGACTGTGCTTTCACAGCAAAGCTGTGCTGAGACTTATAGCTAGTACTGTTATTAGCTGGGGTCATGCATCTGGCTCACTATTCATTAACTGAAATATGTTTCTGCAGCACCAGGTGACACTCATAGTCGTAGGTGAAAGAGGCCATTACAGCAGTGCATGTACTGCTTAAATCCCACTTAATTCCTATTCTGAACATTGAAGTGGGTCTCAAGTGATAAAGACTCCTTTCCACACAGGCAAGTTTTACCAGCTTTCGCATTTCAGCACGGCACTTCGACTCATGCAAGGCAGCCTTCACCAAAAATTAAATGTAATTAATAAACCTTTCAGGATTGCCAAAAACGCAAGCCTTGGAAGTATAAGGATTTCAAACCCAGCAAGAATGAGAAATGGGAATTGAGATTTGAGGAAATGTTGAGGCCAAAGAAACCACAACATTTGGTGAGAATCAATAAGTTAAATTGATGGAAATGTGGAATGATGGCTTGTGCCAAAAATGCATAAATGAAAGTGAAGAGTGCCAGAATGCCTCCTAAGGCCTGCTGTTATAATATTGATGATCAGATATTTTTTTTTCTTCATGAAATGAAAACAGAATGCAGAATTTTATCAAAACTCAAATTTTACAAATACTTTTTAAAATATGATTTTAGGAGATGGTTGGACATGCTACATGAATAATTACTTCACTTTAAAAACAATTTTAAGAGCCTAAGGAAGCAGACCTTTCTTATGTGAAGTATCAACTAGTAGGTGGGAAATGCAGTGCAGCTCCTGTAGTGCCTAGAGGACAACCTGCAACTCGAGCACAAGTTTCAGGACGTGGACAGAGGTGATTAATTTACTTGGTAGTTCCCCGTTGGCGTTTGTACATAGCTACAAGGCAGAGGAAATTGCATAATTAGTCCTGAGTGTTGGCTCAGAGTGATTAGGATCATGGAGAGCTCAGTGCAGCAGGTGAGCAGCATGTGGCAGTGAAAGAGTCTATTAGCTTTGCAATGGAAAGCTATGTTTTCTAAAACTATTGCTATCACAGGCTGTTTTCCAGGGCTGTGTAAGATTTTTTTTTGTATTTTTTTTATTAAAGGTGTTTATGATATCTGCAAAGATTTTATTACTACTGTTTGTATACTCACGAGGATACTTCTCTCATCTACAATTAATAAATATAAATAAGCACTATCTCTGTTTACATTATCATTTCTTTGAAATCTGGTTGCTGAAGATGCTTCTTTCTTTCATCATCCAAGGCTCTGAAAGCTTACAGATATTTCAGAGGTGTTTTGCTCGCTCTTCAGTTGCAGGTGACTAGCAGTGACATATTGACCACTAACTTTTTTTCTTGCATCTGTGTGCCCATTCTCCGTGCTTGGCAGCTGCAGGGCTACAACATGATGATGCTCCCTGTAATTTGGTGCCTCGTGAGCATCTTGTCTGCCTGGGAACACTCACCTGAGGGCACATCTTCCAACTTTATGGTATCGGAGTGATGCAGTGGGTCCATAATACAACCAGGAAAATGATACTAAATTTCTGCTGTGTTTCTGACACTTACTGTGAGTCGAGTGAAACATTTTAGTACCTGAAGGCTCCATTTTGCAGTGGGTCATTTCTGTGACACTGAAAGAGCATTTTCATGTTATCTGTTAATGCAGGAGGAGATAGCATGTGCCCCTAATGTACGTATTTTTGCAACTTGAGAAGTTTGGTGTGCTGTTAATGTTATCACTGTTGTGCCCTGAAATAGCAAGCTGCAGGCAGATTGGATTGTGTCAGAGAATGGTAACCATAATAACCAATAACAATCTACAGATGATAAGCAGCTTAAGTGTTTAAAAATAAAGTTTAAGTAGCATTCCAATAGTTCCAGGGCCATGCTTTTAGACTGCATTTTTATTACTCATTAATTTTGAAGTTGGTTTTGAGATGTGACATTAATCTTAAATAGTTATTTAATTATTGCATCGTGAATTAATTGACATTGGTTAATTATGCACTAACTAACATTTTATTCAATGAGATTTATTTTAATGTTATCAACCCTCTTTCAGATATGCACTATCTGTAAGAATTACAGATATCCTATATGACTTTTATGTAATGAGATGGACTTTGAGTTTATGCCCAGATGTAAATTCAGTACATTCAGAAAAGAAATAAAAAGTCCACTGAAGATGAACATAGACCACATCCTGGCACGATGTTCAATATTGGCATCTGAAATGAAAATCTAAAGTAACTAATTTCGCATGAAACTTCTAACTTCACCAAAAACACACTTTTTTTTGAGAGGAACTTAGAGATGGGAAGTTTTCATTTGAAACAACTTGAAACAACTACAGGAGGAGGTCCAAGTCTCCTCTTTTTTTCTTTTTTTCCCCCCTATCACCTAGAGATAAGGGCATTGAGTAGCAGTCTCAAACTCAAAATGAATTTATTACCCATCTTGAAGGAGTATGAGCTTTCCCTGCACAGGAGCATGGTGCTACTATCACTCTGTTAACTATTATGCGTTGTTTTCAGTCTCCCTTGCTTAGATCATTCTACCGCTTTTCATAAAATACTGAAATATTTCTGAGAACACACAGCCTTATTTCCCTGTTTTTCTAACCACGGGGACTGAGATTACTAAAATGCTTCAGACGAAGAGAAACAAGGTCAATAAGAATTGAAAAATACCCATTCAAAATGTGCTAAAGACAGGAAGGTCCCAGTTTCAGATGCTTTCTGGAGTTGTTTCAAGGCACTGTCACTTTCAGAGAGGGTTAGATAGATAGCCACAGTTTATAGAGCGGGAAGTAGGGTACCCCTAGTTATCCTGAGCACCATGAGAGAAAACAGATGGTGGAGCTATGCCTTATAGGAAAAATCTGAAAATCACTAGCATAGCATCATTTTTGCATTCAATAACACTATATTTTAACACTGACTTAGTGGTGGTATGGGATAAAATAGCTTGAGAGATAGATAATTAAAGTGAAATAACTCTTGCTGTTTGGCTTCTTATTTAAAAGGTGGTGATTTCTTTGGAGATTTCTGCAATAGGTAAATGAAAAGGGAAAATAGCAACCTTGACAAAGTACTCTTAAGAATGAAACATTTCTTGTGTTTACAAGAAACAATCTTGGTTGCTAGCTGTGCAAAAGGAAGTTGCGATCTCTTGACATTCTTCACTGGAATTTAAATTTCAATCCGGATTAGGTAAGAGCAACTCAATTGCTTTCCATTAGAGTTCTTGAAGAAAAAAATAGTTGTTACTCTTGGATGCAAGCTGAGAGACTCATGTTTATCAAGGAACGTCTGTTTAGTCTATTAACCTTGACAACGATGTCAGCAGTTTTTCTGATTTTTTTTTTCCCCCAAAGGCACTATGTTGAAGTATTATGATATACAAAGATATTTATACTGCAGACAGTTCATATCTATGTCTAATATACATGGGTCAAAGATTAAATACTAGAGTTAAATGCAACCCTCCTAAAGAATTTGAAAAGTCGTTCTGCTTAACATTTGAAAATTATAATCGGAGAGATGGATTTACCTAAAACATCGATGTGAATGAAATATTTTTCTAACAATTTGATATGATTTCACAGAACAGTTGAGATTGCAGAGGACCTCTGCAGATTGTCTAGTCCAGCTTTTCCTTGCTCAGAGCATGATCACCCAAAGCAGGTTGCTCAGGACCTTGTCCTGCTAGGCTAGTATCTCCAATCATGGAAACTCCACAACCTCTCTGGGTTACTTGTTTCAGTGTTTGACCACATTTAAAATAAATAATAATTAAAAAATAAATATTATTTTTTCTTATGTTTAAACAAAATTCTCTATATTTCAGTTTATACACATTGCCTCTTGGCCTCTCACTGGGAAACACTGAGAAAAGCCTAGCTATGTCATCTTTATCCCCTCACATCATGTTCAGATTAATACATTTGTATGAAAGGGAAAACATTTACAGAACTAAGTAGGGGAAACCTAGAGGAAATGGTCTGCACACATTGTTACACCTGTGTTTGTACTTGTCCTCTTCTTTTAACAGACCTTTAGCATTATTGTTGTTATTGGCTTCTACAAATGAGTAAGAACCACTCTAGAAATAGTTTTGTACAATCAGAAGATAGAGAAGTGATGTGTTTTATCCATTGTTACAGATGATAGTCTTGCCTGTCATGGTCAAGCCTCCAGGTAGTTGCTTGTAAGTGTAAAGCCCCCGCGTGCCTCCACCCCTGCTACGGGTTTGTGGGCTGCTGTAGGTTTTGTGGTGCATCTGCAAGCACGAGTCCTACTGGGAGGTGCCAGTGGGGCAGAGGAGCGATGCCCTCCAGGGCAGAGTGCACGTCTTCGTTTCCGCATGGTTTTCTGTAGAGCTCTGTTCTTGACACCTTTTGGACGGAGCCTATCCCAGTTCTGTTGCTGTCCTAAACTTGATATCTTTGCTGGTTCAACCAAGGCAGCCCAGGTTTCTCAGCTCTGTGTCAGCATCACTGTGCCCTGCTCTGCGCCGTCCTCCTCTCCCTGACCAGTTCTTCATCCCAGGCTCGTCAGCCAGCCCGCTGTTCTGATGCAGGCCTTTTCACAACCTGTGGCATTGCCTTCTTGGAGGGCTTTTCTTGCACAGTCTGAGTTTGTGTCTCCTGTGCTGGTTGCCTTAGCACCACCCTGCTGCAGGTCTCGCTGCTTCCTTGTATACAGTCTGGTTTTCTGCTATTCCCGTTCGCGCCTCCTCTCCAGCCCCAGTGTTACTGGATCCTTCTGGATCCCCAGCCAGTTCCTCTGTTTCCCACTCCTACTCTTAAGCTTGCTCTTGCAATATGGGTCGTGATTTTATCGTCTGTACTACTTTGCTCCAAGGAGCAGGGGTTTCGAGAGCAGCAGAAAGAGACACACAGTCCTCACAGTGCTGGCTGAAGCACCCGGAGAAGGGAGCACAGATGCTCCAACGCTGGAGCTCCACCACTGCCACCGTGCTCAGGGGAGCACGGGTCACTCAGGGGTGCTGCAATGCGTTCAGCAGTGATTAGTGAGGATGGAATTTCTGCAGACTTGAGCTCTTGAACCAGAAGGCTACATGCAGACTTGCTTTCCAGAGCTGCGAGGCAGGCTTGGGCGTACCTGTCACGATGTTTCAGTTCTAGAGAGCAATGAGCAATTCAGCTTATTTAGTGTCCAAGCTGCCAGGCTCTGGCTGCTTGTATTGTCTGTAGTAGGATTACTTGTGACATCTAAGTCACTTACGGTGACAGTCTGAACAAAGACTCCAATTTCTGCTATATATGAACTGTAATCCCCCCACTGCTGATTTCAAATATCAGGCCTGTAGTATAGGAGCTGATGGAACTGTTCAAAAAAAGATCACCAGAATTTTTAACACATAAAAAGCGATATGTACTCCTTATTCCTGATCACAGAATAGTTGTGATATTCTTGCTGAATTTTTTTTTTCATAGACAGTTATAAGGGCAATATCCAGCAAGAGAGCAATCATGTTACAGCACCCAGATTTTAGTTTCTCGGAAGAGCTCTGTCAGACAAGTGAAGTAATGGGTGATGGCACGAGCTTTGCCTTGTAGTGACGAGTGTGGCTTTGTGTGAAAAAACCCTATGTAGTAAAGCTCGGGCAGTTTTGTTCAAACTAGTAAGATAATTCAACCATCATCTTCCAGCATTAGTACTGATAACCCTCTTGGACAGGTGATTAGTGCATCCCTTTAGTCGTATCTTATTTCTCTTCTCTACTCTGATGCGGGAATGTAGCATGTTTTGTTTATTTTGTGGGCACAAAATATTGTGATAATACTTGTTTGAAGTGTAATTTGCAGCTGATCTAATGTGAAGTGACCAGTTTGGCTGACAGATTCAGCTACTGCTATTTTGTAAATATAAGGAAGATAGTGAAGGGAAATAACATTATTGTCTTCTGATCTATAATTTGCTCTTTTTCAGGAGTGTATAGCTTGGTTTTTAATTCTATTTATGAATATACAATAGCTTAAAACATTTGGACACATGAATCATATCACATATGGTCAACAGAAGACCAAAGGTCTGTTTTGACAGAACAGGCAGATTGAGAGAAGAATTTCCTACAAAGTCATGAGAAGAAGCTGGGGTAGCACAGATCTATTTAAAATGAGCAAAAAGAAGAAATAGAAGCATAAAAAACATCATGAGAAACAGGGAAGACATTTACACTGTACTGGAACTGGAACATTTGAAATTATTCTGAGAAAAAATCTAGATTTTTTTCCTCTGTGGAAGATGACAATGTTTACACAGGTACAACATGGCAAAATAATATGAATCTAAACTGCTTGAATGCTTTATGTCTCAATAGCGTCAATAGCATAGATACCTCTATATATAAAGGCAAGCATACCGCATTTTCTTCCTTCCGATGTAACGTACTCACTGCGTATTTTCCTAGCACCTGTGTACAGTCTCCCTTGCGCGATGCAGTGATGGGGGTGCTGTGAGCTGTAGAGGACTAAGGCAAGTGGGAATCGGGGTTCCCAGGGCTCTTGCAGAGCTGTTGTGGTGGTGGTTGCTGTTCTGGGCTGTTCGCTAACAGCCTCTCCCCCAGTTGTACAAGTTGGCCTTTGCCAGAGGGCAACATTTCTGTGCGTCTGGCTTGCTGTATGCTGATGAGATTTGTTTTCAGAGCTCCACTTTGATACTAGGTTTGAAAAGCTCTTGGTAATCCAGTCTCTAAAGTCTCCTAACCTTTCCTCCTGCTCCTTGGCTGCTCCCACACTTGCCTGCTCGTCCTGAGGCGGTTTCCTCGTTAACTTAGCTGTGACTTAGAAGTACAGCACACGGCCTCTGGATTTGCTTGTGGCTCGGGGTCACTCGCTAGCCCTGTTTCCCACGTTGTTGGGGAACACGTTTGTTGTTGCGGTAGCGGCTCCGGAGAGCCCAGGTGAAGGTGCAGCGACAAAGAGCGTGAAACACAGCAAAACAACCATGGGAAGAGCCAGCTATTTACATGCCCGTAGATGGAACTGGGCGGGTAGCGAGTTCTGCAGAAAGCCAGGAGACTAGCAGAGGAGTTGGGGCTAAACTGGGGTGAGCTCAGCCCGGGCAGGGTCCGTGTGTCCTGCCCCCCCTGCAACCCGGGCAGGGTCCCTGTGTCCTCCCCCTGCAGCCCGGCAGGGTCCGTGTGTCCTGCCCCCCTGCAGTCCGGGCAGGGTCCGTGTGTCCTGCCCCGCTGCAGCCCGGGCAGGGTCCCTGTGTCCTGCCCCCCTGCAGCCCGGGCAGGGTCCGTGTGTCCTGCCCCCCTGCAGTCCGGGCAGGGTCCGTGTGTCCTGTCCCGCTGCAGCCCGGGCAGGGTCCCTGTGTCCT
>JAWLRI010000166.1:295311-309559 GCA_034781795.1 Crypturellus tataupa
TCGCCGTCCATCTGCCGCAGCGCCTGGCGCCGCAGCGCCTCCGTCTCGGCGTGCACCAGGTCCGCCAGCCCCTCGGCCGCCGCCTCCCGCTCGTGTCCGCGGGCGGCGCTTCGGGAGCAGCGGAGCTCGCGCGGGGAAGGAGGGCAGCGCGGGCCGGCGCGGGAGATGCCATGTACCTGTTCGGCAGCGAGGACTACGAGGCGGTAAGCGGAGCGCGACCCCCTGGCCCCGGGTTCCGCCGGGGCTTCGGGCGGCTTTGGGTGTCCGTGAGCGCTTGCTCGGGGCAGCTGAACTCCAGTGCTGCCGGATTGCCTTTTGCGTCCGAGGGATCTCCGCAAGTTGTTCCAGTAGCTGCCGTTTTCTAGGTAGAACTGAAGTTGTTTTTCTTGTACTTCTCACGTTGGGATGTTGAAAATACACAGGTCCTGACTACGATGGGGCTGTTTGGGGTTTAGGATAAGCAAAATCATGCTTCCAGGTAGCGCTTTGTTTCATAGATTGTCGTTTAGGCTACAAGCAGCTACGGCTACTTAAAGAACAGGACTAAGCGTATGTTTGTGGTGTCTCTGCCGAACCATTTCTTTTGAACAGAAATGCAAAACATGTCACTTTAATGTAATCGAAAGGACTAACTTAAAAAAAAAAAGAGAGAAGAAAGAAAGAAACCTCCCAAGCGCATTAAGATCTGATGATCTTTACTTCACTATTTGCGTGGAATTGTGTGTTGAATAAGCTGATGATGCAAGAAAAAAACATGAAGAAAACCCCAAATAACTGCACATGGTCGCGTGGCATTAGCATCTGACATGAAAGTTGGCAGTTTTGCAGCCCGAGGGTCAAGTGCTCCTTTGTAACTGAAATGGATGGATTCTGCCACCCACACAAAACTCATGACCCGGGTCAGGACCTAAGGAGCTTTGGGGAAAAATAATATGACCAAATCGTTTTCATAACCTATTCTGTAGGTCATCGTAATTAAATTTTACATGTTGAAGAGTGGCTCATTCTTTGCTTAAAACATGCAATTGCAAATGTTTTGTTTTGATTATTAGAGTCATTCTTTTGAAGTCTGAAAGCGCCTTTTATGGCATTCTGGGTTCTACAGCACATTTCAAGGAAGTAATTTGGTTATTTTGATGTTTTTTTTTTTTCTTGTTTCTTAATTCCAAACAGCTATGCTTCTGAGATTCAGGAAGCGCAGAAAAAAACAGTTGAGGGAAATAATTTGAACACAGCTGTTTGCACATTGAACTCATTAGTGTGCGTAAATTGCACAAATTTCACAAGTCAGATGAAGCAACTGAAAAGCACTTTCAGGAGACAGTTTGAACGTGCAAATGAGACTGTGCAACTTGGTGTAGTATTGTGCCTGCTTTCAGTTTTATGTGTTGGACTTTCCTGCCTATTTACTATGACTAACTTTATTAACTTCTCCAGAGCAGTGAGCAACATGGCATTGCAGTAATTACGGTGTAGATTGATATGGTTTTGTACACATAGTTTTGGGTTTATTAAAGTGCCTTGAAAGTAACTGAGGTGTTTTAAGAACGGTGTTAGGTCCAGTGTATCACTTTTCCTGCTGCTATTTCAATTTGTAAAAATATTTAAGTATTTTTTTCTGTCATAAAGAATAGCATGATGTTCAAGACACCAGTCCCAGGCTCCCAGGCAGGTTGGGCATCTGATTCTAGTCCCTCTTCTGCTAATGAGTTAAGCAAAGCAGGATAGAAGAGGAGAAAAAGAGAGTAAGCAGTCTATCATAAAATGTGGGATTTTAAAATGTGGGGTCCTTTAATATTTCTAGAGGTCCCTAAAACCAAAATGCAGTGCTCTGCTCAAACAAAATGTTTTGATGAATACAAGCTGAAACATATATATTTTTTTTCCTTTGGGGAAATTGTGGATATTGGTGTTATTTTGGCAGCCAAACTTAACAAGATGTTTGCTTTAGCTTCTGATAAGATATTAATGGGCTATTCTGCTTAAAATCACCAGAAAATAAACTGATTGACCCACAGAAGGCTTAAAGGACATTTGTATTGTTCAGTAAAACCTAGAATCAGTGTGCTCAAAACTGTAGTTCATGCAGCCATATGCTCTGCACTGTGGAAAAGGCATTTGTTTTGTCATCCCACACAAACAACTACTTATGAGTCACTGAAGGACAAAGTGAGTGAAAAGAGTGACAGTGAAGAATCTGAGTTTCCTTTTAAGTTCACTGTTAATTTTGAATATTTCTAAATGAATTTGAGGCATTCTAGTTATGCATATAAAATGTAATTCTATCCTGGAAAGGGGATTACTGATAAAATTAAACACTGAAAGATTAAAACATCTCTTAGAGGAATTAAATAACACCCTCTTCAAAAGAAAATAACTCTCTGTGCTCATTTCTTGTGTTTTGTGTAAACACGCAGATGTCCACACGTGAGCATGCACATGTCTGCAGAAATATGAGCAGCTAAAGGAATATCCACACTCAGTTCAATTTAGCAATGAAGCTCCAGAGACTGGTGCAGCCAGGTTCTGCCCTTGGTGTCCTCTTTACCTTTCTTTTATTCCCGTGCGTAAGTATACATGGATTATTACTTTCCGGTCCAGGCAGAATAAGCCTCGATATCTGACAGGACTGATAGTATAGTCCTGATAATATAATTATACTATTTCTATCAAACTCAGGTTTCTAGCTAAATAAAACTAATACTGCTTGAGGCTTGGCTATCAAAAGACAGAGGATTATGAACATTCAATATTCAGAAAAATTAATGTCACTTAATGATATAGTGTCGAATCATATATTTTTGAAATCACCAGTAAAACCACATAGCTATGGTCCTCTTTTATTTGAGTGAATTTTTGCATAAAAGTTAAAACTTACTTGGGATATTGAATGTCTTTGACATAGCATTTCAGTATATTGCGCAGCCTCTTAGTAGCCAGTCTTTGAAGAACTGGTGGAGTAAGTACAGGAAGATGCAAGAAGTGACAGGCCAGGCAGTCTCACTAAATAAGTTTCTTTCTATAATTTTTTTTTTTTGTCTATTTGCAAAATAAACCACCAAAAACAAAACAGCAAAACAGAAAGTTGGACCTCATTATCATGACTGCCAGGTAAATTGTGCATTAACTTGGCAAAGCAAAAACCAAGTGATCTAACCAAGTAAGTTGCACCAAGTGATCTAACTGCTGCACGAGGAATGAGAGAAATGTAACAGCTTTATGGATACGTCTTTGCAAGGTTTGTGCTGGCCGATGTCCTTGCCCCAGGACATTTCCCGTGACCAGAGACTCTGCTGCCCTCCCTTTAGTCCCTCATGGGACCTGAGGGCCCTGGGCACCTGCAGCCAAGTGGCCATCACAGACTCTCCAAGGGCGCCTTGTGCCAGAACTTAGAGGCCACCTGGGCTTCGTCAGTCACACGTCAGCCCTTGGCAGCTCGTACCTAGGTTCTCCCGGCCAACTCTCCCAGGAGAGATTCTGGGCTCTGCTGTGGGAAAATGGTCAGACACCATGATGATGAGTGTGGCTGCACGTGAGAAGAGCCTGACTGCTGGAGAGGGATCTTCCAAGGTGTCTTCCATGGTATCCTGTACCAGAGTGCAAGCTCTGATGCAAGGAGTTGTTCTCTTCCTAGTTCTTTATTTAAAGCAAATCATTGATTTTTTTTTTCACTTTCTGGTTAGATAGGCAGTTTCTTATGGTCAGTTGGCACTTCATTTACATATAATCTTAATTAAATTTAGAGCCAATCTAGAGGGAAATTACACAGGTAAGTTTTTGTGCTATTTCAGGAAAAAAAAAAAGCACAGTGATCTAGGAAATGATTTAACATCCAAAAACATCAGTTCATGCTAATTATTCTTCACATCTTCCACAATGAAGATGAAAAGCTGGTGATTGAATTGGAAAAGTTTGAGTATAAAATATTGTAGAATGCCGTATCAGTGAATAACATTAATCCTTTGTATCCTTTGAATGTAGACAGAAAGGCTTGAGCTGTATGTGTTAACTTCCCATTAGGAAATTTAACATCTAGCAAGTTTCTTGTTTCCTCACAGAAATAACTTTGAGGGAGATGGCTGTGCTAGGCTAGCGCTACAATAGGAGCTGTCCCAGGTGTGATATCACCACATTGACTATGTTTCTGCAATCACCTTGCTTTCCTTTTCTGGACCAATTGTTAAGTTATTTCCTTTACTGCACAATGAAAGTTCTGTGGCTGCAGAATAGCCTATAGGTGAGTAATGTACATTAGAGAAGTGGGAAATGAGAAATACCTCAAGCAGAAGATTCACAAACCTGTGAATCTGTACAAAAAGGGAGATGCTAGACTGTAGCTCATGACCTGGAAGAGGTGGGGAAGTCAAGACACATTTACCTTCAGTATTTGCCTACTCAGTGTGCTGTGAGTTTTGAGGATTCAGTTCTTCAGTGCACTGGGAGCCTCCTTGGTTCGGATTTCTGGGTTTCCCTCTCTTGTGTGCTGAATTTATATGTAGCAATGCAGTTGGTATTGCAGGGCCTGAGGTTTAGTTTTTCCTCTTGGTTTAATTGTTATCTAAAAAGGCTTAATAAAATCTAACATCTAAAGCTGCTGAGATTTTATTTTTCTGTAAGTAAATGCTGTTTACAGAGATTTTTAAAGTACTGCAAAAGTGCAATACTTTTATGATTGTGACTAGAGAAATACAGTGATGATATTTTGTTATGCGGTGTGTATTCTTTTATTTTAAGTCTAATAACAAACAAAAAACAACAACAAAAAAACCCAACAAGAATAACAACAAATAAAAGAATAATAACAAAAAAAAAAAAAGAAAAAGGAAAAAATCAGCCCTCTGATAGCTTCCTGAATCTTTGTAAGAGTAACAGGACTGCCTTTGTGTTTGCTGTTCTTTATTTTTAATCATTTATCCCAGGTGATGGAATATATAGGTAATGGGATCGTGCTTTCTGGAAATGAAACCTGCATGTTCAGTATTTAGCCTCTTTTATCATGTTTCTTTTTTCCCCTATTACTTCTAGTTACATATATAATATATTTCCGAAGTATGTTTTCTCCTTTATTACATTTAACTTTCAAGCTTTTGCTGCCAAGTAACTGTTTTTAACCTGCTTAAAGCACTCCAAACCTTATTCACAAACTCTTACTTTTCCTAAATTTGCAGTTGTTTCTTTGAAAATATCCTTAAGAATGGAAAACCACTGAATTGGTTGTGTTTCCCAGAGAAAATATATACCCATGTGATGTTTGCTTTGTAAATCCAGTGTTTGTCACTTGCCTTCTCCAGGCAACAGTTTATAAGTTGTCCATTTAAATTAAATCTTCAACTCCCTGGAGTTTGCCTATGTCCTTTTGTAGGATGGAGCACTTCTCATAGATTAAGTAAGTGATGTTGATAGGTGCCGCTTATGCTTACAGCACCCGAAGGGTAGCATTTTATTCTAGAAGTATGAAAATCTGTCTGGTAAGTGTCTAAAGGAGGGGAAGATCTTGAAGCATTCAAAAAACATTCATGTTTGAGAATAATTACTTTTTAAGGGCCATTAGTGAATCAATCAAACCTCGATTCCAGTCGCAGCAAGCATACTGTTTACAGGGCATTTTTGCTCTGGGAATAGAAAACCCACCTATTTCAGAAATTTGCTACTGTAAGTCCTAGGAATAAGTAGGGATATGACATTGATGTATTTTTAGTTTTTATTTTGATTTATCAGTACTTTACTCGATAAATTGACTGAAGAGAGAAAAGATAATAAAGGTGTTGTCTAAAATTGTATGGAGTCTCATTAAACTGTTTTGGACTAGTATTCTTTTTTATCATACTGCAGGTTAACAAATGAACATGCCTGAAAATGGTACATCGGGATTGCTTCTTTGAGGAGCATTTTCACTTGAATTGCAAGAGGTGCAATTCTGCAAATTACCTGCGGCAGAAATCTGTAAAAAACAAAAAACAAAACAAAACAAAACAAAAAAAAGTCTAAGCTTTTGCAGTGACTTTCATTGTTCCCCTTAGTGTTCATCCTAATGCAACAACTTTTAATACTGTGTTCTAATACTGTAAGTTTTGTGACATATGAAGCAGACTGGAAAGATAGAAAAAAGTTATATGTAGCCTCTGGACTTCACTCCAGAATCATGGGTCCATCCTTGTACATTTGACTTGATGTTCTTATTCTGTGCCTTTAACATGTTAGGTGGCACCTAGTTTTGTTTTGGCGATGATAGAGCTTTAACTACTTTATGTTGGTAAAATGCTTAAAAAAATACCTGCTTTACATGTAAGGAATGCTGCTATCTGATTAATTCTCAATTATAAATATCGTGCATGTGTGCTGGGAAGGGAGTTATTCATGCCTAAAGCAGGGATATAGTAAGAAGAGCTCTCTGTGAAAGGAGGAGCTTTTCATGCAGTGTTGGATGTGGATTTATGTGTCACCCGTAGCAACCCTTTACCCATGGAGTCTCTGCAGCAGCCAAAGTGTAGAAGCAATGCAATTTTTCTTTCCTAAACCGGAAAAATGAGGGTCATTCTGTATGGCATCCTTCCCTACAACTAGCTCAGAGATGTCTCAGCCGGGTTTTGGCATTGCAGATGAGTTTGGGGGCTCCCGTGATGGAAGCCTAGGAGAGCCACTGGCTGGGGCTGGTGGCAGAGCGGCTCCAGAGCAGTTTCACTCCAAGAGTAAAACTTTGGGGAGGAGGATGCCCGTGAGCGGGAGCACAGCGAGGCACAGCTCCCTCTGCCCGCCCCTCAGGCATCCTCGGCGCTTTCAGGTAGTGCCTTGCGCGTTCACAGTGACGACACTTCTTTCTTACAAAGTAAAGCAGGCGTTTTGATTCGCCTCCTGACCAGTTCTGTGCATCCCAAGTAGACTTTCATTGTGATAACTATCTTAAATACTGCTCTTCCATCTTCGCGTGAGGCAGCATCAGGCAGAAGGGCAGCAGGTCCCGCACCCGGCAGCTGTTGGCGTCCAACTCCTCTGATGTCCCTGAGTCCGGACTGGACTTTTGCATCACTTGGTGCTTGGTTCAGTTTCTTCTGCTGTAGGAAATAAATATGATAATACTGCTAGTTCCCTACAGGGCTGAGGTCATCAGTATTAGCTGGTAAAATGCTATGGCAGGATGCATTTTGCTTAAAGCAGAAGCTAATGTTAGTCTGAGCTCTGTAATTTCCTCCATGATTTAATGGCAGAAATTAGTAATAAGGAAATGCACAGATTTATTGTCTTTTATATAACTATTTTCTTTATTTAGCAAATTTTAAGACTGAATAAAATACTTTTATTGATTAAATTATATCACTGCAGCTAAACTCATAAAGATTATACAGCTTTTATTTATTACACAAAACCATATAGCACTTCTTTTTTTATGATTCCGTATACAAGTGAAGACAAGGGACCAGAAAAGTCAAACCAGGTGTACCAAATCTTTCCATTAAGGCCAATCAGGTTAATCAAAACCAAGTGAATGAGTTTGCAAGGAATGAGTCCTCCAAAACAGATGTTTTGGAAAGTGCAGTTATGGCAGAAGAGGAGTACTAAAAGGGATTATCTGATTTCAGTTGTGAAGAATTGTTCTCAGAAATATGGAAGAAAATCCTGTTCAGTGGTGGTCAGTGTTTTTTTTTGTTTATTTTTTCTTAAGGGAAAATATTTACTGATTTAACTATTGCTAGGTACTGGAATAATGGACCAAAGTCAACTAACATGAACTTCTACAAAAAGATAACTTGATGATCAGAAATAACTGAGTTTTTCTTTTCCCTCTTGTCACTTGCTCCACAGGTCTTGATGTCAGAAAATGCAGCTATTTTTTCAGTGAGTGAATTGAATATAGCTTATTGTAGCTACAATAAGTGTTATTAGTAAAGTCATCTGGCCATAACAGCACCGAGCTAGCAAGCTACTTTGTTGTTGTACTCTGATTTATATAGCTACAATGTACTGAATTAGCTTGAATTCTTCTGCATACCTGTGTATATACTTTTCCAGGCTTTGGGAAACTATTTACAGCTTACTGCTGTTGCGCCAGGAGTGAGCTGTAACTAGTTCTCCAAAGCCTGGAAAAGCATTTATTCCTATTTATCTAGGTGTCCAGAGACCTGAGAAACTTGAGAATTCTGGTGGTGTTTATGTAGATCTCAGAGTGAACCCTACGTGGAAAGGTTGTGGCTGTACAGAAGAAGGTAGCTTGAATGTCTTCAGTCAAAAACATGGGTTGTGCATATGCTGTGCCTGTAAACATTATAAGAAAATTTCAGGTTTTGCTGGGGCTCCAGTGTTGTGTGACTGATATGGAAAGCTCTTCTCCAGCAGCAGCAGGAAGGGGTGGCAGGTAGTCTAGGAAGCTTGTTTTTCTCTGACCTTTCAATGCTATCGTGGTTCTGTCAGCCAAGTGAAGTGCTGCTGGCAGGTGACCATATAGTGCAATGCCACTTTGATAGGAAACTTCCAGGTAGGTGAACTAAAAGCCCAAAGTTCTGCTATTATCTGTTCTCAGTATTTTCTGATAATGTCTTTCAGACAAAATTCTTTTTTAATTTTTATATATATATATATTTTATGTATATATGTGTGTATGTTCCACTTAGGAGTTAGTATGTGTGTCTGTGTGCGTGTGAACGGATTTTGGTTTTCCAGATGGTTAAAATAAGTAGGTCTGATGAACTGGTTCTGAAACAGCTGGTGAGCTATTCTTTATTTTTATTTAATATATGCTTACAGGAAGCTAAGAGGAGGAAAATCCGTCTAACTTTAAGAAAGCCATTGGTGTCAGCATTTCTGAGGACTTGCCTTCTCCAGATTTTAAACAAGCAACTGTGTTGACTAAGTGTAGTGCTGTTTATTTACTTAGATTAAATGTTACTTTCCAGATACTAACTTCAGCTGATGAATGAGCATAATGAAATGCCTGGAATAGCTAGATCATCTTTCAAAAGAGTCATTATATCATTCAGCAAATGTTTTATTTGCATAGAAACAGGTAATAGTAACCATGACAAGCTTACTTGTTATTTTATGCGTCTCTGACCAGTTTAATATCTAAGATTTTTGCAAGGAGGAAATTTAGGGAAACTTTGGGTGTTATGACTGCTATAATTATAGGACTATAGGAACCATCAATTTTAAAGGCTTCTGAGAACTGAATAAATGAAAGCCCAGAGAAGTTCTCATGTGCGTATTTCTTTGTACACTATCATTTATAACACAATGTGAATCTGCACATTTTAATTTATTTAGCAATACATGAGTGGATAGGCAAAGATTTCTTATTTATTTATTTTTTGCATTTACAGTGTTAGAATAACGTACATGTATGATGTACAATATAATTTTATTGTTCTGTTAAAAGCTATAAACAAGTCAAATGGATTTAATAAACATTACTTTAAAAAACAAGTTTTAAACAAGGGAATTTTCATATATTAAAAATAAATTGTTTACCTCAAAGTACTTGTTCATTAGAGCAAGCATGTTAAGGTTGGTACAGAGATCCAAAAGGACAGTGTTCCCTGTGAGCAGAGCTCCTGGATCTGTGGACATGTAGACCATTACACAAAGGATAAGCAGTGGGAACAACAGTAGGCCAGCTTGACAGAAGCAAGCCTTGTGTATGTGTAATTATTATTACAATAATATAACGAAGAGCTATTCCTTTAAGAAATAACCTAATATTGATAGGAAAAAGGTCTTTGCATGCCTTTTTATAAAGACTACCGCCCAAAAAGCAAGAAACGTAATTACTTCCAGTGAAGGTGGGGGGGTGAGGGGAGAGAGAAGAATTCATGTGTAGAAATAGCTTTGACCGAAATTGCCTTTGTGCTTCATTCTTTTTGAACTGTAAGAAGCTGAGCAGGCTAAATTCTGATCTTAAATGTCACATAGCTTCTTATTTTCTTTTTCTTCAGGTGTAGATTACTCTCAAAGTAAAAGTTTCTTTTCTGGTATACGAGGTTAACAAGTACAATTCTATGTGGAAGAAGTTTCAAAATTTTTATCCATAAAGGTTTTCAAAACACAGTTGGACAAAACCTTGAGCAACCTAAACTAGCTTTGAATTTGGCACTGTTTTTAGGAAGAGGTAGTCCTAGCTGACCTCCATAGTTCCCATACACCTATATTTTTCTGTGATTATATTTAGAGAAAGCAGATTGTATAGAAGTCTCAGTGGAATAGAAATTGCCATACTTGAAATCAAAGCGCTTTCTTAGAAGTCTTCATCTTGTCCAGGAATTGCCAGTGATTTATTTCCAATTACAACAAGCTACCTTGCAGACCTCAGAAATCCCGGGGCTATAATTCGTGGTGCCTTCATCCATATGCCTTGTAAGTGCAGTGATAGAGCTATATGGTGAGAATTGAAGGACGAGGTATTAGAGTGGTGCTCTAATATAGTCAATTTATCGTATGTAACATACTGTGGTTTACCACATACATTTAAGAAAGTTGTGTTCTGTTTCTCTTAATTAACTGTGGTCTTTCTAAGATGGGTTTATTCATATTGTTTGCTGTAATTCTGTTATTTATTATGCAGACATCCTGACAAGAGCATGGGTGGCCTTCAGAGATGCTTAAGCAAAATCATAAGGCTCATTGCACAAGTCTCTAGTACCATATGTGAAATTTTGCTTTCACTGATTGATATTGCATTAGAACTTAACATCAAGAAAGTTCTTTTTTTTTTTTTTTTTTTTTTTTTTCCCTATTATCAGCACATGTATCCTGTTAATCATGAGCTAATAATTTAAATTACTTTCCCTTTCTGATTGTATGAGATTTTCCATGCATGCATGTCAGGATATGTTATTATCCTCCCTTTCCCAACTAATGTAGCTTTATAATGGACAAGGGTAATTCTGCTGAGCTGTATCTTGTTAGCAGAAAAGAACTCTCATCAGTGTGGATGCAGAGGTCTGATGGACTTTGCAAGGAAGAATATCTAGGGAAGAGTCAGGTTTGGACTGTCCATGGTAGACTAGAGGAGAAAGTACCATCCAAATACAAACTAGTACTGGTTCCTTGGACTATTGTTGTCTTCTCAGCCCAGGACAAAGTTTTTTTTGAGATCTCTCTGTAATCAAATGCCACCCAGTAATAGTCACACATTTAAAAAATACACAACTTGTGCTGTTTCACTTACTTAGGGCTATTTTAAATAAACCTGGACATCTGTGTTCTTAAGTGTGGTGGGAGAGATTAGTCCTACAGTTAGACAATGTGTTTTATGGATCAGCTTGCCTTGTGACAGTTGACAGCACTGCCCCTTGTACTTCTCTGGTAGGTTTTGTAATACGAGTATAAAAAAAATCAGTTTAATAAAGTTCTATTTTAGCATAATCAAAGAGGAAACAAGAAGGGACTGCTTTTGAGATGATAGATTATGATGCTTTTGAAAATGAACAGGACTTTAAATTGCATGATGTCTTTTCAAATCACAGCAAAGATCCATGCCTGCAGACAACTAGCAAAACATGAAGGGTTATAAAAGAACACATTTGTGTCACTGTGCCAGCTTCAGCAATAAAAATCTCTTCTGCAAGAGGGGAAAAACAATGGGCTGTCTCTTTTGTTTTACTCTTTCTATACTCAAGATGTTTGAACAGCAAAGGAGATGGTGATCTAATGAATTACTTCTGATTTTAGATAGAATAATTAAAATAAAAGGAGTGATGGAAGGAGAGAAGTGTAAATATAGTTAGGTTCTCATTTCTGAAAGAAAAGTTTACAGTGGTTTGTTACAAGTGAAATTATTTATCTTAATTAAAATCAATTAAAGATCATGTTAAAATATATATTTTTTTAATGAGGTGAGTTAAGATACTAAATTCCTCTTTCCGAAATGGAGAGGTGCTGGCATACTGTAGGAAGACAGCAGGAGTCAGGCATCTGAGAGCATGAAAAGGCCTGTCTTGCCTTTCCTGTTGTCTTCTGACGTTAACCTTGCAAAGACACTGTCTCTGGAAGATCTTCCTGAGGTTTTGAACACAGAGATACTTGAATTTTGATGTAGAAGCAAACACAAAATCTGCATATCTATTGAGTGGGCAATCAGGGTCACCTGTCAATGATATATTTTGAGGTTTTTTTCTGTACTGTTTTGCACTTCCTCCCTGTTCCTGACAGCTTTGGGGACTGCCATCAGACAGAGCAGGGAGAAGTTGAAGGGTGTCCTGAAGTCTCATAGCCTGGAATACTAGTTATGGAATCAGCTTTCTGCTTAGTTTATTCTTCAGTTTAGGAATCTATTATCTACCAGATATTTATTGATGCTAACGGAAAACTGCATACCTTTTTAAAAGCTATTATGTATTATTTCTGCTGACGACTTCAGTTACACTTGAAGTTAGTTCCACTGAAGCCAGAGGTAGAAATGATTGGATGCTGTAAAAATGCAATAGTGTATTTTGTTTTAAAAAGTGTGGATACAACTTATATAAGCGATAAGGAGCTTACTAAGGCTCCTTATAATACCAGGCTTGTAAGCACAAGTGATGTTGTGGTCATTTTTCTCTCTGGCAATATTTTTATGTACTTTTCATCCTAGAAAATATATCCTTTTGTTTTTTATAGCAGTTCGGATTTTGTGATCATCTTTGCTGAGGAGTGGATGAGGAACTAGGAAAAGTTCAGTAATGTTGCTTGGCCTGACATCTATCTTTTACATTCTTGCAGTCTTTCTCTCACAGTTTTTGTATTTCTTTCTTGCTGCTCTGTTACATATAGATGATCCTTCTCTTTGTGGTATAGATGATGGCAGTCATCCACTGATAGGTGACTTTCTACTGGGTTTTCATAGCAATTGTTTCTTGTTCCCTCTTTTCTTCTACGTGTACAAGAGTCTGATCCAAATAGTAATTTCAGCTGTTATTTCTATGCTCACGCCTTCAGAAATTGTTGCAGCATCCTGGACCTGTCATGTGCTGTTCAGATGGGTCAAGCATGTGCCTGACTGGCTGTCCAAAACAGTGCTCTCACATTTCCCCCAAGTGTTTTTTCACTTATCTTTGACATTTTTCCCCATTATTTTCAATTTTTAGCTCTTAAGGTTTTTAATTCTATCTTTTATTAACCCTCTTAGCCAGACTTCCCAAAGGATATTTGCTTATGCACTCCCTGTGTTGCATCTCCTACTACTCTTTGCTAACCAATGCAGCATTCTCCTTATATCAGTATCTGTTTGTATCAAAGATACTCGTTCTCTTCTTTATATATATTTTAATTTTTCCTCCTCTCTGTTGGTTTCTGTCTCCACTGCAAAACTTCCTCCATCCACAAACTACTGCTTTCCTGCTTTTAACATTTTTACAGCCCATTCTGACTCCTACTCCTTTTCTCTTGCATAGTCTCACAAAAGAAAGTGAGAGGGGAGGATGCTGCCAGCCTTTACCCTCCGCTTGTTAAATCTTCAGACAATTTCACACTTCCTCCCCTGACTTCTTCCATGAAACAAGACGTTTCCCACCAAGCAGCCCCATGACTCTGTCTCAGCTCCTTCCTCTCCCATGAGGCTGATGAGATCTCTCTGAGGGTGGCGAGGCGCCGAGAAGCCTGCAGCTGGTCTGTGCCACTGCTGCCTCTTGTGCTCTGTTGTCTTCTTTGCTCTCTCTGTGTGACAGGTTAGACCATGACCAGACTGACGTGCAGTCTTGCAATGGAACAACAGTCTCGGTGGCACCTTTCTGGCATGTTTGTCACCTCTGCAGTGTCCAGAGTGCAGTGACAGGTTTGGGGGACAGTTCTTCAAGCAGCAACCAAGGTGCTAGCTGGGAGGACAAGAGACAAAGGATGTGGGTTTAAACAGGAAAGGTTCAGAGTGGATATCAGGAAAAGTTTTTTCACCATGAGGGCACTGAGGCTGTGAGTTGCCCAGAGTTGTGCAATCTCTGTCCTTAATGGTTTTCAAAGCCAAACTGGTCTGACCTCACATCTCACCCTGTTTGAGGTTTGAACAGAAGGTTGGACAGAGACCTCCTGAGGCCTCCTCCAGCTTGGACTTTCCTCTAGTCCTCTGATTTGAGACTTTGGTGTGATGTCATGGTTCTGTCCTAGGAGAGAGCTTATGCCCGAAGCCATTTTTGGAACATTTTGGGTTTGTCAGCAAATCGAGCACACACTTTGTGGTGAGCAAGCGTCACTTCCTCAGTGTCCAGCAGCATTGCATCCCTGTATGCAAAAAATCAGGCAGAGGGGGCAGGAGACCTGCATGGATGAGCAAGGAGCTTGTGGCGATGCT